>VRLP01004255.1:0-51639 GCA_009660295.1 Lophius piscatorius | reverse complement strand
CTGCTGAGAGATGTTCTTGTCTCCATTGTCAGATTTGTGCAGCTCTCCAACTTTTCTTTGCTCCTCATTGCTGTGTTCTCTGGTCTTCATCATGGTGAAGAACCTCAGAGAGAATCAGGCCTGTGTCACCTCATATTTATACCCCAGTCAAACAGGAAGTCACTGTTCACCACTTCAGAGTTCCTGAGGTGAAGCTAAAACATAAATTATGACAGGAGAAATACTTCAGTTACCTTTTAATCACAGGATTTCCTAGCTGTTGCGATCATCTTGGCAAACACGTTTTTAGCGAATGATTGGAGCTAAAGATCGTGGGTATAGATAGCAAAGAGATTATTTTACATCTTCTTTTACTAATTTATTTGAAACGGGTGCTAATAGTTGTGGAGGGCGCCTCCATTACTTCTGAAGATTGTTTGTAGAGCCTTATTTCCCCACAAATACCACAAATACTTTAACATAACTCCTTTTTTTCCCACCAGGGGAGAGAAAATCAGTTTCTTTATATATATAGATCACATATTTTCATTTTACATATTTCTCCGCGCCGTCTTTGATGGTGCAAGTTGAAATTGGGGTTATACTGTGGTCGTATAATGTATACGTACGCAGCCTGAATTGTCTTTTGAAGATATACATTATTTGTTCCGCCCCCGCCAGAAAGCTGCGTCTGTCCTACAGCGGAGAAATAATAGAACGGGACAAGTAGAGCTTTAGCAAGTATTAGAAACATGAAAGTCCTGCAGGAGGGCTGCAGCTCCTTGGGGGTCTAGTATTTACTTTATGAAGGCAAAACAATACAGCAGGCGCACGTGAGTGTGTGTGTGTGTGTGTGTGTGTGCGTGTGTGTGTGTATGTGCATGTCTGTAGGCTGTGCGTGTGTGTCTGTTCTGCGTGTGTGTTTGCGTATGTGTTTGTGTGTGTTTATGTATGTGTGTGCATGTCAGTAGGGGTGTGTGTGTGGGTGTGCGTGTACATGTGTGTGTGCTGCATGTGTGAGTGTGTGTTTGTGTATGTGTTTGTGCGTGTGGGGACGGGTACATGTGTATGGGTGAGTTTGGGTGTACGTGTGAATGTGTGTGTGTGTGTGAGTTTGTGTGTGTTTGTGTGTGAGTTTGTGTGTGTGAGTTTGTGTGTGTG
Source organism: Lophius piscatorius (assembly GCA_009660295.1). Taxonomy (NCBI): domain Eukaryota; kingdom Metazoa; phylum Chordata; class Actinopteri; order Lophiiformes; family Lophiidae; genus Lophius; species Lophius piscatorius. Next base: position 50,499 of record VRLP01004255.1, on the reverse strand, counting down.
TGTGTGCGTGTGTGTGTAAGTGTTTGTGTGTGTTTGTGTGCATGTAAGTGTTTGTGCGTGTGTGAGCATACGTGTATGTATGTTTGTGTAAGTGTATCTGTGTGAGTTTGTGCGTGTGTGTGTGCGCGTGTGTGAGCATACGTGTATGTATGTTTGTGTAAGTGTATCTGTGTGAGTTTGTGTGTGTGTGCATGTGTGAGCATACATGCATGTGTATATGTGTGTGCGTGTGTGTGTGTGTGTGTGCGTGTGTGAGCATACATGCATGTGTATATGTGTGTGAGTGCGTGTGTGTGTGTGTGCGTGTGTGAGCATACGTGTATGTATGTATGTTTGTGTATCTGTGTGAGTTTGTGTGTGTGTGTGTGTGTGTGTGCGTGTGTGAGCATACGTGTATGTATGTATGTTTGTGTAAGTGTATCTGTGTGAGTTTGTGTGTGTGTGTGTGTGTGTGCATGTGTGAGCATACATGTATATGTGTGTGTGGGTGGGTGGAGTGCAGTGGAGGTGCTATAATCAAAGGCACCTCGTGCCTCAGCCTCTTTCCCTACGTTTTCCTCTCCTCTTCCTCTCTGACCTGACGTAGATTAATTACAGCCCAGGACAATTTACACCCTGCTGCAACTGTGACAGAGAATAAAGAATGGTTGAAATATGAGGCCGGTGACGGGGCGTTAGAATGCTGAATTGCTTTGTGCTGCATGTGCCGCACCTCCGCTGCCTTCGCTGTGACCATGTTTACGAGTCCTGACTCAGAGGTGAACTCCCAGCTCTTTAACTGACAAAAACAGCCACGGCGTTTTTATGGGCTCCCAAGGATCCGTTCCATTTCTGTCTTTAACTAAAATATCGTATCGACCTCGTCTGGACGTTGCAGCCGGCCTCTTGTGCTGCTGCTGTGCTGCTGCTAGGATGCAGCCTGTTTCTGACATCCAAGCCACCGACGCGTGGATCTGGTGTGATGCATACCCAGACGAGGGCGGGCAGAATTGCCTCCTGTAAGACATGCGGCGTGAGGCGGGCTCATTTGGAAGGCAGCGCTAGTCAACACCTCAGCCAGAGTCAGCCTGGCGCTCACAAAGAGGTGTCAACAACAACTGGAGAAGCGGGCACGCATCCAGCCGCCTGGCCGCCCGGCCTATGAATGGTGCTTTTGTCAAAGGTTGGCGTGGAGGACACTTGAGAGGGCCGCAATTAACACCGCCTAAAATTAGAACACATGACCCCGTGCATCTGGCCTGGCATGAATATCCTCTCCTCCCCCCCCGTTTCTGAATGCATCACAATATGAAGGAATAATCGTTCAGATAGGTCGCAACTCAGGCAGGTTCGCCCGCAGAGGTGCGTTACGGGGGGCGGTGGCAAGTCAGAGGCCAGTTACTGGGTTCACGCGGGTTAACTGGGTGGAAGCAAACGAGACGAGGGCAACCCATCTCAGCTCAAAGCCAATGCTGGATCGATGCACTAAAAGGCAGAGGCAAAGGTCAGGTCGCTGAGAGGCGACTCAGGGATTCACTGTGACAGCCGGGAGGACAAAAAAGAGACGCCGGCGTCATGTGAGAACACATTCTGATGCTGGTCCTCAGACCAAAGGCAGCAGCTTCAACAGAGTCTTACTCTTTGGTGTTTGTGATGAAGGATCGGGCTATTAACTGGATTTCATATTCACCGAATATTCATTCGTTGAATATGAAAGACGAGGAGATCCAACTTTTATTTATCACATTTTACTTTTGTAGTTAACATTTTACTCCCCCGGGAGAGCGTTTTTATGAAAAAGGCTTTTTCCCAGACGTAACTCTGTGGATAATTTTTTTTACGTTTTCAATGCAAATAGACCTACGAACAGGAAGAACTAGATGTTCATCTTTTACACATCATACTTTATTCTACTAAATCATATTTTACCCACTAGGAAGAGCTTTTTTTCAGAAAAACACTGTTTTTTTTGGACATCATCCGATTTAGTCCAGATTGGACTTGGACATAGTTTCACATAAAATTCGAAGATTTCAATCAGTGGGGTTGCTTGTACAACGCAGGGAATTGGGGACTTTTTGGGGGGGATATACCCTTGCTGTCGGTGACAACAGCGTAGGTCTATTGATGAGCCGGTACCTTCATTCTGCTTTTCATTTTTTTCTTTCTTTTTGTCGCCTCCCCTTTATCTCCTCAGTTCTTACCTTATTTCCCTACTATATTAGACAAATCCGACTGAATTACAGATTTTCTGAGGTGTGTGGCATTCAAGGCCGTCTGAGCAACCGGCCGCTATCGATGGCCTCTTCGGGTTTAGTCGGCCGTGAGTTTCTGTTTATTCCCGTCCTCTTTTCTTAAGACATGTTGTTTTTTTTTTACGTTTATCCAGAGCTTATCATCCCCTTCCACAAACGCCGCTGTCACCACACGACACCATTAGGAGCTACAGAATCTCTGTCAGGAGGCGCTGACCCCAAAGTGATCCCCCTCTTTTCATGCAATCCCTCTCAATCCTTGTTGCTTCAAAACAATTTCATTGGGAATTCATCACGGGAATTATCCATGCTGCTTGACAGCCACAGATATTTAACGTGGAGCTGGGGCCGCTTCCAATTTATTTCACCGGCGATCGGAAGGGTAAAGTTGTATTTTATTTTCCAGGAGATATGGCGTCTGGAGTGATCAGCATTATAACGAGTCTGCTGCTTCCTTTTTTTTCTTCTTCCAAAACCAGTTAAATGCGCTGGGAATCATCAAAAACCATCACTCTCACACAATCTGCTCCTCATTCCGGAATAGCTCTGCACAAATCTCCCCCACCTACATCTCCGTGCGAGCCTCTTTTTTCTCCGGGACCGCTGGACGCCAAACAGGCAAGAAAAATGACCAGCATGCTCTTCTTACTCCCCTGAGAAGTCAGTCTTGCACACGAGGATGTGGCTATTACTTATCATCATCAAAAAGTGCTTGTTTGGTGATAATAAGGGCCCAGGATAGAAATCTCAGCTAAAGGGAGGGAGGGGACTACCTGAAGAAGCAACGGACGAATCCTTCCTCTGCTGACCTAAGCATTTTTCTGCCTGCCGTTAAAACGGAGGGCCCGGCCCGCTCTAAGACCCAGATTATCCTAGAAATAGAGGGAGATTGGAAAAACTGTTATTAGCTGTGGTTAGTGGAACAACACCAGAAGATAAAGAGTAACAAACAACTTTCAAATGTGCTTACAATGCAAGAGACAATTGGCGGGGAAAACAGAGGAGGGTAGTTTTTATCGAGCTAATATCACTTCAGACAGGAAAGCTTGTCAGTTTGTGGGTTTAACGTGAATTACCTCGCGCTCTTTTCCTATATTCAATTCAAAACATGGACATTTTTCTTTCTGTTCTTCTTTTCCAGTGTGTCAGGAGGACCGTGCACCCAAGGGGGGAAGCCGAACGGCTCACAATTCAATATGAAACATAAGTTATGTCACGGTACATGGGAAGAAAGTTCATGCAATACATAAATTTGGGGTCATATGTCACAGTTCTAGCAGGGGTCAGGCTCGATAATGGCCCAATTGCTATGCGGCGCTGGCAGGCCTTATCTGTGGAAGTTCTCGACAGAGCATCCGGCATCTCCTCGCCTCCCTTTGCAGGCGCTCCACGTTTCGTGTTTGTTTTATCTATCGCCATTCAGCTATTTGAGTTTGACACTCGGTTCATGACCACTTCAATTCACCTCTCGGTATCTGATGATTCCGTCGCTCACATTTCTCTAATGTATTCCGAGGAGGCAGCGGAGACGTGTTGGGGAAAAGGCACACGTCCCATCTGATTGCAAGGTCTTCCCTGATGAATCACGCCTGCGGTGGACAGCTCAGCTTTATCAAAGGATGCTTTCTATCCCACCACAGTGATTAATCAGAACGGGACTTTATTGTTAACTCTGTAAGCTACTGCAGATCGCCGCAACGCTCGTAGAATCAACCTTATGTGTATATATACATATATATATATATATGTATATATATATATATATATGTATATATACTATATATATATATACTCTATATAATATATATAAATATTTTGGACACTTTTTTTGTCTTTCGGCTATTCCCTTCCGGGGTCACCACACACTTTCCATCCATAGTTTCCGTCGCTACAGAGCTAGCTAACAGAACCGGTGATGGTATTTGTCAACCCGAGCCCAGATCATAATCCGGTTTGGAAGTCAATTTTGTGTTCCGCATATTGATTTGGTTTACGATTTAAGCTGGATTCCCCTCCTGACGCAACCATTCCTCATTAAGCCGGGCTTTGGACCGGCGCTAAAAGGACACAGATTTGTGATCCCATAGCGGCTGGATTATCTCAGCCCAGCCCAGGACAATTTACACTCTAAATTTACCATAAAATGACAAATTGTTTGGTCAAGCATGTTTTCAAACAGCAAAAGAAAAAAACAATCTGACTTTCAAGAGGAAATTTTGTATTTCATGGGAAATGGTTCAATTTTCAATCATATTAGCTCAACCTTTGTTTTTTAAGTCCTCCCAGGTTTTAAAATATGCCCGAAATATATCTTACTTATTGAATCGGACTTTCTCAATAGCCTTGGTTAATGCCCCCTCCTCAGTGGCCTCTGTGACCTGTGGTGTATCCCAAGGTTCTGTGCTCGACCCCTTACCCTTTAGCGTATACATGATTCCCCTGGTTCAGTCAAGTGGCACACATTTTTCCATTTAGAAATACAGACTCAAAATATACTCAATCAACCAGTTGAGCAGGACGTTAAAAGGCAAAATAAACCGAATCCAAGCGTAAATTGAAACAAAACACTGGAAAGGTTTGCTTTGCCACGAGCGTCTCCGTCTTTTGTGCAGATTTCTCCGCTGGCCACAAGCTGTGATGCTCTACCTGTAGGACAGAGGGGAGCGGGAGGAAGAAGAATGGGGAGAATGAAATAAATATCTGTTTAAAAATAGCCTCTCAGCATGGCAAGGAGAGATTTGAAGATATTATCCTCAAAGGCTGCTGTGAGTGAGGCCGGGAGACGCGGAGGCTGTCTACGCTGAAATATGAAAGGCACACATTCCCTGACAGCCTATGGCTTTTCCTGATACTGCCAACACCGGCCCGCTGGAGTGATCCATAGACTCTACGTGGAGACTTGTGATATAAACGCTGAGGGCTAGATGTTGAAGATCCTCCGCCCCAACCTCCCTCGTCATCCTCCGCCATCGCTTTGCCCGCCGCACGGGGGGGAATTTGTTATGTTCCCTCTCATTCGCCTGCCACGGAAATATCAGGACAGCAGACAGGGGGCAAGTCGACTGACTTGTCCTTGTCCCTTTTCAATTTGACAAGGCAAGCAGCCTTGGGGACTTCCAGTCTATTTTCAAATTGACCATTTATAATCAGTTTTCAAAAGGAGACAGAAAGGGTGGAAGAGTGGAGCCATGCAGGCCGGCGTCTTTGAGGACGCCATACAGCTGGGGGTTGGTGGATGATAATACAGAGGCGTGTTGTCAGATGTGTCAGCAGGTAAGATGAATGAAGAATAGAGTCGGTGCATAAAAAGGGAATGCACCGTGGGGAATTGACCTCTATTCAAAAAGAAGAAGGTGGGAAAACAAGGAGGAAATCTATATCCTCAAGCAAATAAAGCAAATAAACATATTCAGCGTCGCTTTGAAATACGCATCACCTCCCAATGAACCCGCAATCCGGAGGACAACGTTCCGCTGGCGGCCGCTAAAGCCTTCAAGAAAAGAAGAAGGCATCCATTGTCCGCTTTTGTCGGCTGTATATATCAGCACCTGCAAGGTCAGGCCGACTCGGGTGTGGCGAGCGTACCGCGAGGCGCCAGAGCATTCTGTCACACTGCTTGCTCCGGCAGCGCCACGCGATGACATTTCCACAAGATGGCTCTCCTAAATTATGCGGCCCAGTGGAAAGGTAAGAAGGGAAAGTGGGGGAAGAAAGCTCATTTTATGGGTGTCTGCGTCTGACCTGAAACCGCCACTTGTTTTCATCTGCGCCTTTTGCTGCTTATGCAAAACGGCGTGCAGGGTAATAGGGGAGCAATCAAACCGGCCTCCTGCTTCTGTTGGCCATTCCACCGGTGCCCTTCTCTCTCTCTCTCCCTCTCTCGCTCTCTCTCTCTCTCTTTGGGGTGGAACGACACAGTGTCACCTCTATTCTAGACCCCCATCCTCCCAAATTAATCCCAATTTGGCGTTCACGCACCTGGCCTACCAAAGGGGCACGTTGCGAGTAATTGACATTCTCAGGTGCGTGAGTTTTGTTTATGTATAGTAATGCTGAGCCAAGCGCTTCCACAGAGGATCACAACATGCGTGGTTTGCATACGCCGCTTGATTCCGGAGCGCCGCTTGAGTGACTGTTCAGCAGCCCGTGGCCATGTGACATTTCAGCAGAGGACATTTCAGTAAAGATCACCTCGGGGTGTCAAGCAGCCTGGAAGGTGCGGGCGGCAGCAGGAGGTCGTTTGTCCACTACATCGATTCCAACGTGACCCCATCGCTCTCCAGCTATTGATCCTTCCCCAAAGACCCCGAGACAATGCCCACGCCACGCTATGGGGAATTTCGAGCTTCCGTGTCCATGAGTTGCCCTTAAACAAAAGAATGGCAACATTTTCAATAGGACGTCACGCATCACTTTATGAAATAGACCCTTTGAGGTCGCACCGGCGATGTGTGGGAGTCCATTTGGGTTATTGGGATCCTATGAATGCAGGGAGTCGGTTTATAAAAAGGGAATGTCCGTAAGTGTGTGTGAGTGTGTGTGCGTGTGCTTTGAAAGAGGGCGTTGGCTAGGCATGGAATACCCTTTCCCTAAATGCCTTCCTGGGCAGATCCCAGCGTGCCTTTTAGAATGTCACCCAGGGCCATGAATCACCATTACAGCGCCAACGGTTCTACCTGGACTCCTCGAAGGCTTTTTCATTAGGGTAAAAGGGAGCGCGGGCAGACGTGGACATGGTTTGCCGCCGGAGGGGGTTGGCTGTGTTTGTGAAAGGAAAGGGTCATGGATTTGGGTTGGGTGGGTTAATTACAATAACAATGGGGAGTTGGGGGGGGGCTTGAAAAAAAAATAAAAAAGAAGACACCATGACTGGGAGGAGCCGCTCTCATTTGTTTCAATAAGGTAAATTGATTCCTATGTCCTCTGGTGCCATTTGCATCGCATCTATTTAGTGTGCACCTCCCATCCGATTCTCCTTCCGCCCTTCCTCAACCCCCCCCCCCTTTGCTTCATGTGCAAGGGGAACGACGGCATTGATGCAGACGCATTGATATTCCCGGAGAACAGAGGCAGGAGAAATATTCACATGTACAGCCATATATTTCGGCTGTGCACGGATACGCTAACACTTGTAGCCACTAATTAACAGAATTATCTTAGGATATATATATATATGATGCATATATAGGTGTATTTCACTGCTTCATTGTAAACGCTTTTCAGATACCTGTGTGTGGTTTGGTTAGAATAGAATATTTCTCTTAAGGCAGACAGCAAGGGTATATCCCACGAGAAGTCCCCAAACAACTGCGTTGTACAAGCAATCCCCCTTGATTGAACCCCTCAAATTAAGTTAAGTTATTTCAGCGGTATTAATCAGTATTATTGTAAGTGGTTACAGATAATGAACGAGTGAATGCTCATATTGACTCAACCTAACTATTTCATAGAAATTTGAAGAGTTCAATCAGGGGGATTACTTGTACAAAGCAGGGGTTTGGGGGCTTTTCGGGGATATATACCCTTGCTGTCAGAGGCCACGTCGTAGGCCTAGTTTTGGGGTTAATTATACTCTTTTAAATGAAAAGGCATTTTAATTACTAGCATTAAAGTACACTTCCAGAAATCAGAAATCATTTTAAGGAAAACTTCATGTTTCAAAGTAAAGCAAATAAGACAATAGGAGGAATTGTCTTTGTTTGAATGCCTTTGCTGAAAAGCCCCTGTGATGCCAACGGGCGCCATCGGTGCAGAACACAGCCCAGCCAACAGGCTTCTAACCCAGACCTCAGTCAGGGTGGTATCCATTTGGTACCCCTGGCTGCCTGCCTTCCTGCAGCGGACCCCCCTTTTGCACAATTCCCCGTTAGGTGTTAACACATACACAATTCTCTCCCACAGTGCCGTCATCAGTCACCATCAGAGCAGATAGCAGCGGCTGTCAGGTAGATGAGCGACGACTCGGCCTGTTACCTTAGCGAATGCATGACAATGGCTCTGTGGGCTCAGATAGAGACAAAACTCTACGCCGGCCTGTCTCCTAGAAATATATTCATATACTAAACATCAGAAAATATAGTTATAAGGGGAAAAACTAAGGCTACGATGTCGCCTCTGACAGCAAAGGCCTGAAAAGCCCACAATCCGCTGGGTTATACAGGCGATCCCCCTGATTGAACTCAAATTAAATGTGAAGCTATGTTTGAAAATCTGTGTTTTAATTTTTTTTTAAAGCTCCTCCTAGTGGGTAAAATATGAACTATTAGAGGAGTCGATTCATATGCACCATATTTGGTCTAAATCGGACCAACAGTTGAGAAATTATGGCAGAAAACTTCTGTAGACAGAGTTCCCCCGGGTGTCGGAAATATATAATCCACCTCTCTCGTAATCAATACAGTTCTTCCTCACACTAAGGTCTATGTGGAGATTTGAAACAAAATTTTTTTGAGTTATTGCGTTAACACAAAGGATTTGCGGCGGCGATGACGATTCCATAATATCCCGACTTCTGGAAATGTGCAAATGATAATGAGGACATTTGGTTTCCTGAACATTATATGAAGACACAAAGTTTATTTAAGGGCTTTTCTTGCAAAAACCCTAATCATAGACAGACGAACCCTGGTGTCTGGTGTCGTAGATCTTGCAGCATTCGGCTGGACCTCCATTGATGCATAAATGCAGGGTTTCAATCAGGTAAATTAATATCTGCCCATAAAAACACTTAATTTCTACAAGAGGGTTCCCCCAGACGACAAAACACACCAGAGCCTCTTTATTGTCTGCTTTCAAATTTACTGTCAACCAGTGACATGTCAAAATGTTGCATAAAATCAACCCAACTTAATGTAATTGAATAAGATGTGCATGTGCGTCCAGCCCAGTCCATTCCATTAACTTGAACTTTCCATTAACTTAACATCTTATCTGGGGTTGGGTTGTGGTGAATAAGGGCATTCCAGACGTCTATCTCCAAAGCAACACTATCCAGCTCATCCTGTGGGATACCAAGGCATTCCCCGGCCAGATGAGATATATAGTACCTCCAAAGAGTTCTGGGCCTCCCTTGAGGTTCTCCTCCCAGTTGGACATACCTCTGAAGGGAGGCGTACCGGAGACATCCTAATCAGATCCCTGAACCACCTCAAAGGATCCCTTTGAACGCCTGAGCTCCGTACCTTATCTCTAAGACTGAGCCCAGCCCCCCTACCAAGGAAGCTCATTTCAGCCGCTTAAATCTTGGACCTCATTCTTTGGTTCTCCACCCAGAGCTCCTGACCATAGGTGGGGGTTGGAACGTAGATGGAGCGGTAAATTGAGAGCTTTGCATTACGACTCAGCAGCAGAGTTCACATGCAGGCAAAAGCAGCGTCTAGTCGAGAATCTTTGGTATTTCACGTCAATAATAGTGAAGGAATAATGAAAGTAGTCAGTCATTTCTGCAGTCCCCTCTTCCTTCGAGAGACGACACTTCAAAGGGCTTATTCCCCTGCTAATGCTATGGCTTAAAAATATACATTTCTGAAATTGCTACCAAAGGTATTCCACCCGCCTACTCGAATAAGCAATACGCAAATCCTATTAAATCCTTTTTAATTAGGCCTTATTTAGACAAATCCTGACTGCTTTTGAACAATATAATAATATAGATTCTAATTACTCCAGGGAGGGGGGGAGGGGGCTTGCAAATTAGCCTCATAAATAGCATTTTCCTCCCCATTTCGACACACTTCTTGCTAATTCCAAGTTGGTTGCAGGCCAGGAAGGTGAACCCGCGTTGAAACCGCACAGGTTGGCACAAGAAGATATTGTATCAGACTTGTCTTTGACTCCCACACGGCCAGTCAAACATATATACTAGAGTACACCACGAGATTTGGAACAATAAAAGTCTCCCCAAAAGGCATTTAAACTCACCGAGCGTTTCAAAAGCAGCCTTGAACTCTGACTCAGCTGCTATTTGTTACCTCCAGCACTTGGCAAAAGCAACGATGGCTGCAGCCCAAACACTTGAAAGGGCTTACTGCTCATGTTGCCCACAAGTCAAGCGCTGTCTGGCTGAGACAAACCATCACAGTAAAGATTGCGGGTCAAAAAAAGCTCAATCCGATGACAGACGCAGGCGTTTTTGCTAAACGGTTTCTCTCTTGTGATAATACCAGCAGGTGACTAGGCTCAGGCCGTATTACCTAATGGCCTGAATTATACAGGCAATCCCCGCGTTCAACACCTCAAATTAAATATGACGTTTTACATGTGTTTAAAAAAAAAAAAAACTCCTAAAATTATGTAAATTATGACATATTCAATACATAAATCCTCGAGTCGATTCTTATGCACCGAATTTGGCCTGAATCGGACCAATGGTTAGGAACTTATTTCACGAAAAGAAAGGTTTTAATGAAAAAAAAGCTCCCTCAGTTAGTAAAATATGAACATTGGAGTAAAATATGATTTATTGAATAGATCAACTCGAGAGAAAAAAAAATTTCACCAAATGTGGCAAAAATTTGACCAATGCTTAGGTTGGTATGTCCAGAAAACAGGGGATCTCATGTAGATGCATTCCATAGTGAGGGAAATATGAACTATTCGAGTAAAATATGATATATATATACACAAAATAGATGCAGCAAATTTCATCTTCATCAGACCAACAGTTAGGAAGTTATGATGGTCTCCTCTGTAAAAAGCACAGAAAGAGAGAAAAACGGTGGCAGCAACAATAAAAACAACCCGTGCAAGTAGACAGATCTCAGTTTCCCCAATATATTAGGTCTTCATTCCAACTTCTTGTAACTTGTCGGCTATCAAGCCTTCATCTGAGCAATAGGAGGTGTCGGTGGAGATCAAGCAGTTTGTGACAGAAGCTAAACAGTCGGCGTCTAATGTCAATGTGAGGATAAAATGATAAACGTTACGAACAGTCTTTTGCAGAAAAAAGTGCCTAAAATATGAAGTATTACAGAAGCTTATGATCAATTCAAGATAGATCCCCTCAAGTCGATTCATATCCACCGACTTTGGACTAAATCGGACCAACGGTTGTGAAAGTATGGCCTGAGAACTTTTAGAGATAAAGCTCCCCCTAGTGTCGAAAAAATATAGAAACAACATTTTTCCAAAATAAGTACAGTTCTTCCTCACACTTGGGTCTATGTGGATATAAAATTTGAAAAATGATCCATGAAATAGTTTTTAAGTTTTCGCTTTAACACAAAGGATCTGCAGACGCGGCGGCGTTAAAGCGAGAATCAAAGGCATATTTGCAGAAAATTTGGTTAATGTTTAAAATGATAATAGCAGCGGGTAATTATTAAATTTCCCCCAACTGCCTCCTGCAGAATATTCATATTGCATCTGGAGAGCAACAATTGAGTCGCAGGTTTGGGCGCCAAACTTGACGATTATGTTAATCCAGCAACGCCAACACTGTATTGTATTTCACCGATTTTGTGTTTGCACGCTAATGACCTTATTAACCTTACTAATCCTCGACTGCGCTCCCAGGATAAGGAGCTTAGAGCATGCAAGTGCTCCTCAACACAACTTTCACCCACTCCCAAAGCCATATCCACCTGTTTCATCCTGCACCGGCAGATCCGCTGCATAATATCACAAGGGGCCCTTGAGTCGTCCAAGACAATTGCAATTACTCTCCTTTGGATCAACAGTGGAAGGAAAAAAAAAAAGAAGAAGAGGGGTGGTTGGGGGGGGGGGGCATTCGGAGTAGAGGGCTCCCCCGGTGTGGGCACAGGAGAAAGCAGGTCTGATTGGTATTAAGTGGTGAGATTAAAAAGCCATCTCATAAGTCAGGTCAGCTGGTGTTCATTTGAATGCATTACCAGGGTCCAAGACTAGATAATTCTCTCATTAGCGCCACTCATCCTGAGTGACAACACAGGTGAGAAGGGAGCATGTCGTACAACACTTTGAGTTAATTAGTCCATGCGCACTGTTGCTCTGCGCCCTATGCATCCGCTCTCCCTCCGAAACGAGCCTAAAGAGTCTTCCGTTCATCGGATACGAGCTGCAGGGTTTTTTCCCCCCCGAGGAAAAACCAGCGGTTTCAGGAAACACCGGAAAACGGGCTGATTTCTTTTTTTTTTCAAACTTTGAAAAGAAATACGGTTCTGTCAGTCAAGTGGAGATAAACTCAAACAATTTGATGACCAGGGGAAAAAAAATCATACCTCCATCGTAAGTGAATGTGAACCAGCTGACTAGACAATTATCTAGGTTTAAATGTGCTTAATATGAAAAAATAAACAAATTGAAGAAACCAATTTTTTGGGTGGGGGCACAACTTTAGGACCCCTACCCAGCACCTGGAAATGTCATTGTTTTCTGTATTATTGGTTTAAAGTGATGTAGATAGACCAAAGCATCTGAATGTGTAAAGATTGACAGACAAGGGTGTCCCCGTTTCTCAGCGATATAAAAATATAGATTTTTGTAGAATAGACTTATTTTCAATTGGGCAAGCTTATATTTATACCCCTGTTTGACGGGGGTATAAATATGAGGTGACACAGGCCTGATTCTCTCTGAGGTTCTTCACGATGATGAAGACCAGAGAACACAGCAATGAGGAGCAAAGAAAAGTTGGAGAGCTGCACAAATCTGACAGTGGAGACAAGAACATCTCTCAGCAGTTCAAAATGTCTGTTTCAAGAGTTACATCAATAATGAAGAAGTTTAAAGAGACTGGAGATGTTAGACGTCAGACTGGAAGAGGACGTGTCTGCAAACGGACCTCTTACACTGTGAGGAGGATGGTTGGACTGGATAAATACTCGCCATGGATAACAGCTAGAGAGGTCACAGGTCAGTTAAATCTTGGGGTCAGAAAGTCTCTCTAACCACCATCAGATGGCGCTGACAACAACACCAGCTGTTTGGGAGGTTAGCAAGAAAAAAGCGTCTGCTGTCGTCCACATACAAGCTAAAGATGCTACAGTTTGACAAACACCACTGGGACTTTCACTGGAACAGCCCATTGTATAAATATATAAAAGCAATCCCCCTGATTTGACTCCTTAAAATATTTTGTGTTTGTGTTTTTCACGTTAAAAACTCCTCCTGGTGTGTAGAAAATGAACCATTAGAGTACAATACGTTATAAACTGAAAAGATTGCGTTGAGTCGATTCACTAAATTTTGACAAAATCAGACCAAACGGTTGAGAAATAATGTCCGAAAAACTTTAAGAGATAAAGCAGAACTTTCCCCAAAATCCATCCAGATCTTCCTCACATTAAGATCTATCTATGGGGGTGCCAAATTTGAAAATGACCCATGAAATAGATTTTTACGATACAACACAAAGGATATGCGGACGCAGGGATGATGATTCCATTATATCCTGGACTTTTTGGGGGATACAATTAGGTCGTTCAAAACCATAACTTATTTTTTTAGGAAATTCAGACATGGAGGCCAAATTGGACGAAGCACATATCCTAAATTGCGGCTCGTATTCTCATTGCTTTCATCTCGATAATTATCGCGGGTCACAGTTTTCCGTCTCTGAAGTTTCAGAGGAGATGAATTTTTCCACTTTTTGGTGCTTGATGATATTGTGGCTCACACATTGGGGGCACGAGGGGTCATGTCCACATCGTTAATCTCCCTGCTTGGATCCGGGCCTGATATCTACGACGCCGTCACAGTTATATTCACCTCAGAACCTCTAAAGGTTCCATAAATGTCTCTTTCACACTTAGATTCACTCACACCTCCCGCCATTGTTCCCATGAGACACGGCGCCCGGCTCATTGAACACCACACACGCACACCGAGGGGGGGAATGAGGGGGTGGGCTCTCTCTTGCCACCACCGCGTGTCCTACCCACCGCACACGCACTATCCATGAATACCAATCTCTGTGTGGCCCCCCCCATCACTACCCCCAGCCGAGCGCACAGGGTTAGCTGAATATTCAAGGAGCTTTCAATTTTTCAGGCAGGTCCGCGAACCCCCTCCCATCACGCGGCGCCATCACACTCAAGGGAGTAAGAATTTCAACAGTCGTTAGCGGGGTCATCTGCAGTCCCTCAGGGAGGGTCTTAAAAGGGAAGAGAAAAGAGAAAAAAAGAATTGCCTCCCTGTCTTTTTATTCTCTATTCGTTCCCCCCACTTTAGCTCCCTTATATGGCTCTGTCATAATTCCACTTCCTGTCTTCAAGGCCCAGCAATATTCATCCCCTTCAATCTTGTGTCTCCGCCGCCAAATTCATCAATCGGAGGCGAGGCCTTTTGGAAAGCGCTTTTTTTTCTCTTTTTTTTTTATAGCCGCGATGTCACGCATCTTACGCCACTGTCAAAAGTGGTGACAAAGCCCCCAACTGCTGGTTCTGGCACTGTAAGGCGCTGATCCACTTGTATAATGTACTGTAGCGCTTCGGCAGATCAAATAAAGGGTTTGTGGAAAATGGCTCCCAGCTGAAAGAGACAGAGGAAGGGGGGGTTTGTGAGGACACAAATCTTCGTCTTCTTCTCTTTTTGCGCCGCCAATATGAATTCCAAGTGAAACGTCTGGCGAAGTAGGTCAACGGGATTTAGAAAGTTTGTGCTGTTTTTTCCTCTCCGCCCTCTCTCCCCTCATACTCTCTTGTCAATAGAGAATGAGAAATGCGATTAAGAGAGAGGAAGATGATGAGCTACGGAGAGATCGAAGAGAGAGAAAGGAGGGAGGCAGGCTGAATGGCGGCTGGGGCCCGACGAGGGGTCCCTCACCAGCTGACTGAGACAACCAGACAAAGAGAGAGGGAGCGAGAGGAGAGGGGAGAGATTGATATCTGTGCTCTGGAGGAAGGGAGAAGCTGGTTTCTCTTCATGTTGATATTAGGGCAACAATTTAATCACGCTCTTATTCCACAGCAGATGATTATGAGGCTAATCAGTAAATAGAAAAGGTAATTATTTGGCAGAAGTCGTGCTTTTTGCACCTGCAATGATGAAGGATTTCTGCTTTTCCTACGCTTCACAATGCAGATTTATCAGCAGCAGATGACTCTCTTGACGAGCCGACTACTTCAGTTTATTCCATCTATCTATCTATCTATAATCTATCTATCTATCTATCTAAGTCTCACAATCGGAGGATCGGAAGGTAGCCGTTTGACGCCCCAGCTTGTCTAAATGTCGTACGGTTCTTGAGCGAGAGCCTGAATCCAAAATGCTCCCCAGATACTTCACAGTGGCCACCGCCTACTGCTCCCCTCAGGGATTGGTCAAATGCAGAGAACTGAGTTTCCCTTAGGATAAATAAAGTATCTATTATTATCTAAACATCTATAATGCTCGCTAGCTAGCTTAACATCTAGCTTCAGATCTAGCTCAGTATCTATCTGTAGCTAGCTAAATAGCTAACTACAGATCTGTCTCTGTCTCTATTTATCTATGTCATAATCTTTCTAGCTATCTACCAAAATATCTATTTGGCTTGCTCGCAAGCTATCTAGCTATCTATTTATCATGCTCGCTAGCTAGCTAACTATCTAGCTATCAATCTATCTCTGTATCTAGCTAGCTGTTTGTCCTACCTGTCTGTCCGTCCATCTAGTTATCACTCTTGCTAGCTAGCTAGCTATATAACTATCTGTCTGTCTATCTCTGTTTCTATCCTCTTTAAGTAACATAATTTCCAGCTTTTGAATATTTCATAGAACTTGTCAGAACATAATGAGAGACACTGCGTCAAAAACAAACAGGCCTCTTTTGGTCATTCAGCGGAATGTCCCTTTAGGGCTGAGATTGAGTGTTACAATTATAAACGCACTAATTCACAGTCAAAATCAACTTATCTTCACTGGTGATGTATTCGGCGCTTAATTGGAACGCGCGTTTAGAAATAGTTTCTTCTGTTATTTTTTCTAGATCACGGCTTAATCAGAATAAATTCTGCCCGCCGTAATGAGTAGAGCGCTCGTAGTTGGGAAATTAAAGAGATTCGAAGAGTAAATGATTTAAATGCTAATTAATGTTTTAAGCTTTCCCAACCTGCAATAGGCTCATATTATTTCTGGGTTTCCTGCTCATTTCCAGAAGCGCTCAGCGGAGAGTAACTTCTTGCACGTTTCGTGCAATCAATTCTTTCAGCCATGCAACTATACTTCCAGCCGGCGATGGAGGAAGATGGAATCCATCAATACTGGGAGACAGTTGGTGGAATTACTAATCAACTCTTAGCTGGGAATTCATTTTGCCCATCGGCCGCGTTGCTGATGGTATATTTGATTCTGTCACTGAGGTGAGAGAATCCTCTATTGCTGCCTTAATTTCTCTCATGACAAGGTGCGTTTTTTTTGTTTAGCAAGCGTTGAGTGTTTTGTGGTGCGTCCGCCGTCGCCCTTCTGAGATTTAAAAAGATGGCCACCAGCTTCAGGCAGGGCCACCAGAGCCACAGATATCAGACGAAGCTCATTAGCGTCGAAATAGTGTCAGACGCGGCCCAACTTCCTGTTTCGAGCCGCCCGCAAAGGAGTTCTAATGCGAGCAGCCGTGGCATTATTCATGTTTCCGCAATGGCTTGTTATTCATCATAAGACAAAGGAGAATCTCACTCGGCCTGACATAGATGGAGGAGGGCCACCGGGGTATTACTCACATCTGTTGAAAGTAGTGAGCGCAGCCAACTGGATGTCACGATACTACGCGCTTATGAATGCAAACAAAGTCTCCCAACTCAGAATATAAATGACATTTTCCTTCACATCGGAGCATAAATATTAATTGAGTTAAGTCCGTGATGTATTGTGGTTAGGGAGCTGCTTTAGTTGTTCATTGTTAAACCAATGGTTGCATTTTATTAATAAAAGCAGTACATCATGCAAAAAAACCCTGATGCAGCTGAGCTGTCATTTTCAGCGTGTAGTACTTGTGGCACCCACAGGGTGTCACTGCAGGCTTAAAAAAATGACTGCTGGTCCTGTCTGATCACTCTTAGAAGCAACTTAGTGGGCAGTCTGTTGTACAATTGTAGATAATTGGTGTACAAACGACAAAAATGTGTTTGAAACTGCTAAATATTTATAGGTAACTGTCAGAAGTTGAATTCGGGGTTGGAATTTAAAAGCTTTTGTTTCCTCCTGCTTCTTTTCGGACAAATATGTTCCATTTATTTAAAATATTATTTGTGACACTTCTTTTCAGGTATGTCCATTGTTTCACACCTGGTTTTAAAAAATTTTTTTTACTGTTCTAAATAAAGATTTCATCATAAAAATGATTAAAAAAAATCTCTGTATATTTCTTTTTTTTTTAGAGACACCTGTTCAGTTTTTCCACACACACAATTCAGCACCCCAAATAAATAATCCAGAAGGAATCCCCGGAAAAGATCTTCACTATACTTTTATCTCTTTAAGTAGATAGTTTGCACAGCTGTCTGTGGAGCACAAATGACATTACGCTCACTTCCTGTGGCAGGACATCTGTTACTTTTAGCCAACATCCCCCTTGGAGTCTTTCGGAATGTGCCTTAAGCAGCCTAACAGCGTTATAATAACCGAGTTGACAATTCCGCCCCCGATGTGAAGTGGAAGTGGTTGTTTGATCTAGATGTGTGTAACATCGGATTTGGTTCAGTAGAACTTTTTACATTCCAGTCAACCTGAATCTTTCACACTACAATGCAATTTATAATAAATGTATTATTATTATTATTACTGTGTTTACATATTAGACAAACGCTTACCTGGAGACATTCAGAAGGAGCTCGGATTTTATAGTTGAAGCGTTAAATGTGATGCAGGCATGCAGACAAGAAGCAGGAAATAATACCAGAGAACCAACGTTAACTTTGCTTTTTGTCCATGTCTAATACTTTGATGCGTAATTATTCTGCAGCCGCGTCGCCGCAGCAGCCGTTTGGTTTTACAGCTTCCTCTGACCTCCTCCATAAACCTGACTGGGAACCGGGTAGGATAGAATACTAATATGCATTCCATTCAATCCACTCGACATCCTTGTCCATGTCCTAACTTACCGCCCTCCTTCAAGTCAGATTCCATATGAATGAGTCCCAGTAGGGGTATTTTGTTGATCTCTTTCCTGACTAATGTGGAGAATTTCACACAGAAAATTGCAGTTTTTTAAATTTCAGGTTCACATGGACGGGGATTCGTACCAGAACCTTCTTGCCCTGAGGTGGAGTGCTGGGTTCCTGTGTGGCATTTTCTTGTTCTACCCCTTTATGTATAAACTCCCTTCTCCCAACATGAAGTCAAAAGACATGAAACCCTAAATTACATCTTAATTATGTGTGATTTGTAAGTTCCTGTGGGGATTCACTCGTTATGTCCCTGAAAAGTCCGGGACATCGTGGAATCGTAAACGCCGTCGTTTTAACGCGATAACAAGAAGAAGAAAAAAACATTTCATGTGTCATTTTCTAATTTTATACCCACATAGACCTTAGAGTGAGGAAGAACTGGATTGATTTTGGGAGAGGTTGTTTGTATATTTCCACTTCATCTGTAAAAGCGTTCAGCCATAATTTCTCAACCGTTGGTCCCATTCAGTCCAATTTTTGTGCCCATGAATCAACGTGAGGATCTCTATGTTATAATCTTTGACTCTTCATAGTTCCAGTTTTACTCACTAGGGGGAGCCTTTTTTTTTATTAAAATCACTGTTCATGAGACATAACTTCCCATTTAATGGGAATGGGGATTGCTTTTACAACGCAGGAGATTGGGGGCCTTTTTTAGGGGAATAACTTTTGCTGTCGGCTTGGTTTTCATTTAATGGATCTGGGATCTTATGGGTTTAAGGATTTTCCATCAATCTCAGGTCTTACAGGTGAGCATCGTACGGGTGTGAGCAGGATTGTGTGCGTCGGTCCTGTGATGAACTCGAGAACAGTCCAGGTTGTACCGAGTCTATTTCCCGGTGTCAGCTGGGATAGGCTCCAGCCCCTCGAGCGATCCTGTAAGGGATAAGTGGTTACAGACGGATTGATTGGATTGAAAGAAAAAACCTGCTCGTTTATGAATTAAAAAAATCGGATCATAACCTCGCTTGTATTTCCGGATCGTCTTTGCAAACTCCAGTCCTGAGCGGTACACGGTTCGGTTTAGCGCCGCGTCGGCAAAATCCACGTGGAACAATCCAAAACGAACGCCGTATCCCTCCGCCCATTCAAAGTTGTCCAGCAGCGACCAGGCAAAATATCCACGGACGTCCACCCCATCTTCTCGTATAGCTACGAAAAGAAATCAAACAGAGGGCGCAGAGAGAAAAGATGATTTAATGGCAGCGTAAATTTACACTCAAAAGGAATAAAATTATTGCCCAGCTCTCAGTTCCTGCATCTTATTTGAATTTATTTAAATAGTCACATTTAAAAAAAAAAAAAGGTATGAATTCAAATTTCATAGGATCGACATAAATCTGTGAATTCTGAAAACAATTCAATATAAACAGTTAAAAGAAAATTGGAACATATGTCTCGCTCTAGAACAAGCAAGATTCCATTTGTTACAATTTCTGAGATTAATTTACATATTATTTTCAGGAATCGTATTTAAAACGCATTAAATTTAGTAAAACTATCACATAAATCTCATTTGTACTTGTTTCATTCTTATGTTTTAATGACAAACAGGCATCACACATTGGGTCTATTAAGGTTTTTTAGTTAATGTTTAATCCCAATGAAAGGATATTTTTAAATATAATTCACATACATAAATCCTTCATATTTCACTCTGATCATTTTTGAGTGCTGATTTGAAAAGAAAAGGACGTTTGACAGTAAATTTTCCATCTTCTTAGTAGGGTAAGCATCAGTATGGAGACTTTTGTAGCATACCAGCAGCATGAACCATTTGCTACCAGCAGGGAGCACAATCGCTTAATTTAAACCAGCAGTGTCTGTGTTTTCACTAACTATCAAGGAACCTGAGTACTTTTAAAGTATTTGGTGCATTAAAAGTTCATGCGACCCAGTCAGACCGACTAAAACTAGATTCTCTTCTCCTTTATCTCAACTTGAATTAACTTCATCACATAGAATCATTTTCAATTTTCCTTGCAATAAAGAACAACGGTTGGCCGGAACTTGTCAAAACAAACCACTTTACTTCAGGGGAATCATTTTTAAGCCTTTGAGACTGAAAAGAAAAGAAAATTGAGAAGAAAAAAAAAAGTTTGTTTCCAAAAATCAACACAAATGTAATTCACTTTTCTTTTCTTTTTTACTTGTTGTACATAAACTCCCAGCTTGTTACAAATTTCTACCCCGATTTAACCCTTTATTGTCCTGCCCAACTATTTGGTTGAGCTCATTTTGATGCTATACAGTAAGGGGCCAAGGATGGAGCCCTGGGGGACGCCACATGTCAAAGGAGCCACCGGGGACGAGGCATAAACCAACCAGCTATGGAGAAAGTCCCGTTCAAGGCGGAGGGTAGGATATTTTTTATCATATGAAAGCCTGTGAGGACTTATTTCACAGATTTATGTAACTTCATACAACAAAAAAAGTCTAAAAAACGGTCAAAGAATTTTCTAAAAACATGCTTTAATTGACTTTTTTTTCCATGTTTAACATAATTTCATCATGAAATAATCTTATACCCCTGATTTCTTTTCTTTTTTTTTTACTGTTTAAACAGATTCTACACCAAGCAATGTATCATTTAATGGAAAATTTAAAGTATCTATGATATTAAACATATGATATGATATTAACTATGATATTTCCCACATTTTTTTGTTCTTGGTTAGGACATTAAAGGGTGAACAGATCCTATTTGATCCTCTTGACTAACATTTTTTTGCCTGAGGACAATAAAAACATCTCATTGACTATATATAATATAATATTTTCTGCGTACTGCAGCCTGTTAACGTCCATTAGTTCATTTTCCTCGTGTATATTCACCAGCTCTTACCTTTTGCCACTGCTGAGATGGTGTCCTTGTAGAACTCAGAGCGCTGGATGTCCTCTTTAAGCACCGGCCCCACCTGAGCGAAGCCATTCTCCGTAATGTAGACGGCCGGGTTGTTGAAAGTGTTCTGGAAAGACACGGGGAAAATGTTATCGTCAAACATAACGCATCCAGGCTGTCAGACGTTTTCCGAGAGAGACGGATCGGCCGGCACTGTGCCGTTTAACGGCATATCAACGTGGCAAGCACAAACTAATGGCCTGTGACAAGTCACAACAGCAGGAAATAGGAATTACAAACACTCTCCGCAAAGTAAGTGTTTCATTCAACGCGGCAGCACTAATGAAGCATCAATTTGTGTCTGCAGGTGTTGAAGGCAGATTACTGCACGCCAAATCAATAGGAAGGCACTAAATAAATGTCCCACGGCTCTCCTCCTCTGGTTGAAGGTGATTTTCTTTATCTTTTAGTCAACTCTATTCGACGCCTGGAGGGAAAAATATGACATCACATCAAAAGTGAGAAAGGATGTTTGAGTCGCACTTTTCAGCGGGGAAGACAGGAAGGAGATTTTTCTGCAAAACTTGACAGCGAAAATGTCCCAAAGGCCCGTTCTGCTAGTTATATGCCCGAAAAAGTCAACCACAGCTAACAGTTAAAAAGTCAGGGATATTATGGAATAATTTTTGCCATGTTCGCCTTAGTGCAAGGAAGAACTGGGTCGATTTCAGGAAAGGTCAGCTTAATACTTCTGCCAGTAGGGGGCGCTTAATCTCCAAAGGTTTTCGGGCCATAATTTCCCTACTATTGCTATAGACTGGGTATATATATCTATATATATATATATATATTATTTTACTCCAACAGTTCATATTTTACTCACTAGGGGGAGATGTGTTTGGAAAATACAGTTTTTCGTACATAACCTCCCCTGTGTTACATAAACAACGTAATGATAAATTAAGTTATTAGAACTTACCAACCGTTGTTCCGATTTACTCCAAATTTCGTGCAAATGAATTAACTTGAAGAGATCCATCTTGTGTATCTGATATTTTACTGCGATGTTTCACTTTTTACTCATTATGGGGGCGCTTTTTAATGGAAAAACACAGTTTTTCGGACATTACCTCCGATTTAGTTTGAATTTGGTGCATCACTAGGGGGAGTAAAATTACAAAATACACAGTTTTTTTGGTATTCACGTTTAATTTGAGGAGTTTAATCAGGGGGGATTGCTTGCACAACACAGGGGATTTGGGGCCTTTCGGGACAGTAGAGGCTCAGTTTTACCTTGATGAACTTTAGAAGATTCCTTAAACCATACGGCACCACGGCGAGCCAGGAAGCGCCACAGATAGGCCAGGATGGGTCCAAAACTTCTTCCGCATCCCGGTCACTTTTCAGACTCATCGTGTCAGACCCTCCCCCTGGCTTCACTTTGCGAGACGTATAGTAGTTCAGAGCGAAGAAGTCGGCTGTACCCAGAATGGTGGGATCCTCTTCGGAGAAAGTGGGCAACCTTGAGCCGCCTTTGTACCCCAGCTTCTTGCTTTGAGCGTCGATGGCGGATCTCATTACTTCGGGGTATGCTCCCGTCACAAACACCGGCCAGGCGAACCAACAGAGTGTAAATGCGAAGAGGCGCTCAGCGGCAGCGACGTCATCGGTGCATGCTGCCCGTAACGGTTCAAACCAGTCGCTGTTGATGGCCAGAGTAACCGCACCCTTCTGCTCAGTCCTATACGACGAGTCATAGCTGTGCCAAGCCATGGCGTGGGCACGCAGCATGTTGTGGCCAACCAAGTAGGCGGAAGTCCCCGGTTCTTTTAACCCAGGCGCATGGGTGCCGTCTTCATGCCCAAATTTGGCGCACACATAGGGCTCATTGATGGTGACCCAAAGTTTGACGCGGTCGCCAAATGTTTTGAAGCAAAACTTTGCATAGCTGTCGAACGTGTTGGCTATAGCCGGTGATTTCCAGCCACCCTTATCTTGAAGGGCTTGAGGTAAATCAAAATGGTAAAGCGTGACCATAGGCGATACACCGCACGCCAACAAATCATCAATCACCTTGTTGTAGTACTGCACGCCTGCAAGAGAGATGTACATAAATAATTAGGTAGAACGGTACTCCATCCCACAAAATGACCTTATCCGTTCTATAAGTGTGATGTTGGGTATGGACAAAACCTTTTGGATTGACGTTCTGTGTGGTCCCATCAGGCAGGAGGCGGGCCCAGGAGAGAGAGAAGCGATAGTGTGTCAGTCCAAGCTGCTGGATACATTCCAGGTCCTTCTCCCACAGCTCGTAGCTGTTGCAGCTCACATCTCCATTGTGCTCCTCAAACACTCTCCCTTTCTCGTGACAAAACGTGTCCCAGATACTCCGTCCCTTGCCATCGGCCTGCCAGCCACCTCAAACCGCACAAAAAAGGTTGCATGGTTTCATGAAAATGTGAATCAAATCTCATAAATGAATGCTGTCGGTGGATTACCAAATAATATTTAAGCATAAATCCTCTATTATGAAAAAAAATCACAGATGTGCTTTTTGACCTAGGGAGTGGTCACAATGTTATGCACACACTGAAGTTTAATGCAGCAGGCGAAAACAAGTAAATAGCCTTGATTGATCTCTTTGTATCCGTTGCATTAAAAAATATTATCCTTTAAGATAAAAAAAAATAATGTTCTTTCTCCAAACAGTAACAACCATCATTTTTTGCATTACATTTAATTGACAAAGTTTATATAAAAATGTAAATGGAGATGAGAAGACTTTGTTGTAGGTCTATATGTTATATTAGACTGCATCACTGCTGGTGTCCACGTCACTCACTCGAATTAACATTTCATACAAGTCTTATCTGCATTTATTACCTTCGATCTGATAGGCAGCAGTTGCCGCTCCCCACGCAAAGTCACGAGGGAACATGTTTTTGTTGTTTATCGGTGTTAATACCCTGAATCCACACAGCTCCAATTATCTGAATGCATCATTATTAGTTTACAATCAGACGAGATATGTTTACGAATTACAACCGGGAATATTTCTGCTCACAGGAACTAGTTCAAAATGAGACGTTCAGGGTGCGTTCCTATCGTCAGGACCGTTTGTTTTTCAAACCAAACAGATAATCATACAGTGAGTATTTTCTTTGCATTATTCCGGATCGGATAACTCTTTGTACGCTAATTAGAATCATAGAGAAACTGCACTGTTTAGCCTTTTGTCTTTTGCCTCGAAATTTCTCTCTAAAATTTACGATCGGCAAATTTACGTAGGGGCGATTAACGCAGCACCGGAACCTGTTGCAGCGAAATAGCGTCTCACGTTGAGGACGTCAAGCTCGCGCGAGCCCCGAAAATAACCACTTATCTCACAAAGTTATGGGCTAAGTTACCTTAATTATCAATTAAATGAATCTATAACAGGGTATATTTATTTTATGAGAGCCTATGTTCTATTAAATATATTAACTGAGTATTGAAATGTGAGTCTACACAAATAAAAACTCTTATTATTATTTTAATTATTATCTTATTATTAAGTTAATACAACCGCGTAAAGTATGCCCAAATGATTGATTGGTTTCTTTCAGTATTTAATAATTGGGACGTACTAATAAAATGAATATAATTGGGTTAGGTAAATACATTTCATTTGGGTTATTTCAACTAATTTGTTTTGATTAGTTCCAACTTGATTTATTAGAGTAATCACTTTAAGTAGATCCATCTTTGTGAAATTGGGAAAAAAAACTACTTAATATGCAGCTGTAAAATTACCTTACTAATTCCATCTAACCTGAATTAATTAAGTTGGCCCAGCTGAATAACTTAGTGACTTAGGCTTACACTTATTTCATCTTATAATAATACTAATAATAATTCATTTAATTTATAATGCACTTTACATTTGGATGCAATTACAAGTCCATGATCACCTCGTTATGCTGAAAGAGACCCATATGATAATTTGGAAATACCTCTACGTGATTTAATTAAATAAATCCAATGAATAGCTGTTGAGTGCGAACAATGTGAGAACAAAGAGAAATCAGAGTTTCCATACAGCTTGAACATCATCAAGGGTTGACGCAAAACAAGACTAACAAAAGAGTTCATGTCAACTCAGCTGAATGTAGGCCTACAGGATGTAATTATGTTTATCTTGTAAACGTGAAATGATGTCATAAAAACATGTTACGTTCAAATAAATGTCAAAGCCAGCCCAGTAACTTCCTATGGTGTGGATATTTATAGACTATTGAATGCCTCTGGAGCTAACTTTATGATGATCAGCCTGAAAGAAGTGACTTCAGAGAGAAATAACTTAGTGGCTTTCAGTTAGAATAATCATTTTCTGCTGTATTAGCCCACAACAAAAACATCCTGTGGTCGGACAGAAAAGCTTAAAGGGTGCTTGTCAGAGTATGTCAGACCTCACAGGCTCTGGAAACAAACAGACTAGCGGAGGCGAAAGCATCATAGCCTGAGGCGAATGTTCCCCGGCCTGGGATCACTTCAATCCTATCCTCTGGTCCGGTTTTCTAAAG
This sequence comes from Lophius piscatorius, assembly GCA_009660295.1. Classification (NCBI taxonomy): domain Eukaryota; kingdom Metazoa; phylum Chordata; class Actinopteri; order Lophiiformes; family Lophiidae; genus Lophius; species Lophius piscatorius. Next base: position 24,801 of record VRLP01004255.1, on the reverse strand, counting down.
ATTGAAGTGACTCACTCGGCCTGATCACAACAAAAGACGATGGATTGTTTGCCAAGAGGCAAAAACAAATCCTTCTCAAATAAACTTCCCGTCTCATGTAGCTACGCTAGGCTAAGTTATATTCTTTATTATCTCTTCAGGCTGAATATGAAGAACATGTTATTCCACTAACTACAAACCGCTTTTTTAAACCCACATTGTAGAGTACTGTGAAAGAAATTTGCTATAATTTACAGTAACATACTTCATCACAGGAAATTATTGTAAAGCTTATTAAAAGGACTTTAAATGAAATGACGGTAAATTACAAAACATTACAATGAAAACAACAGTATTTCACAAATAAAGATCGTTTTTTCTAACATCTCGAATCTGAACAATGAAGAGATTCTTGCTAAAGGTTTTTTTTACTGTACATTTTAATATACATATCATCACCATCTACATTTTAGACGGAATTTGACTTTGACAGCACTTATTTTCTATTAAAATTATGATATTTTTTTAATTACTTTTTTTTTAACATATTCTGATTATTAAAAAAAAAAGTTATCAACTTTTTTGAATTTTATAATCCCTTACTGTAACCCTATTTAACAGTTTTCTACCGTAATTACAAAGTACAATTTTTACACTATACAGAAACGTGATGTTCAAATATTACATTATATAATAATCATTTATTGTAATTTACTGTTTTTTTATGTAATGTCCCTGTAAAAAGGGTCTACAGTCTATCTGTTTTTCCCCATGATATTTTACCGTAACTTGTTCTGCATGATTACTGTATCTTATTCGGCAAAATTCTGGCAATCACAGCCAACGGCATTTTACCGTAAATGATGTCGGATTTTTTTTTTTTTTTTTTAAATATACTATTTATCAAGTTTTTTGCAATGACAAAAAAGAAAGAATGTAAAAGGTTTTAGGTTTTAGGCTTTATTTTTCCACATTACATTATTTAATGTACTTTATAAATGTTTTTGCTTATTCAGAATCTAGGGGGTTCAATTGTTCTTGCTTGACTTGGTTATTTGGAACAGCTATATTTTTATCCAATAAACTCAAAATAAAACTGCGGTTGTGTAATTTTGCTTCCAGTTATTTTATTTTGATTTGTGTCTTACTCTGGAAATTTACTGTTAAATGTATTCGAGTTAAACGTAGAGGTTACATGTAGTATAAAACTGAAATAGTCTTATATTTGTACGTATTGCCTTCAGCATCTCCATAACAGAAGGCCGGAAATAGTTGAAGATTGTCCTTCCAAGTTATAGCGCATCAATTGAGGACTTTATTTTGAAAATTAGACCGGATGTGCTTAGAATTACATCCGGCTTGACAGCTGGGAATCTCGGTGCAGGACCATGGGAAGAGGAGTGCTCAATGGATAGAGAACTGCCTCTGAATACTTTCCAAAGACCAGGAGAAGTTAAGAAACGCACCAAAAACTACTTTGGATACTATTTTTTGACGTGTTGTACAGTTTTTTATTAGTCTGTAGCTACCTTTTCGCTGAAATGGTTGTTGCACTTTTGTATCGCTGCGGAGTTATTTCCTGTCTGTGCCTGATAAGGAGATAGTGGGAAAGTTTACTCCTTCTTCTTCCACTTGGGTGTCTCGTCCAAACTGTCGGGGAATTAAGTTGGCGTATACATTTTTTAAAGCCTGGCTTTGTTTCCAAGAAGTTATTGCGGATAACAGCTCTCTGAATCGGACCCCACGCTACGGTCAACAAAGAAAAACCTCTCCACAACTGGAGCAGTTGTTTGGTAACCGATGAGCAGATTCGCCATTTAATTTTGAGGGCTTGGAGGAAATGAATAGCACGTCGGGATTACAGGGGAATTTAAAGTGATTCGCCTGGCAAACAAAGAAGGAGGACGCCACCGTCGGTGTGAACGCCGCCGCGCAGAGGGAACGCCGTTCGAGAAATGGAGGAGGAGGGCTCACAAGAGCCAAACAAGATAGTGGCGAAGCTCTGTTTCTGTCTATGACGACGTTTGGATCTCTCATCAAAGCTTCTCTCTATCAGCTGCACATCTGTCCCGATTGGTTCCGAAACATTCTGCCGGTGCTGCAGGGTTCCTCCCGCCGCACGATGGAGACTCTGCTGCTGCTGCAGTTGCTGGTGATCGTGCTGCTCGGTGGCTGCGGTTGCTCGGTGGTCTCATCTGATTGTAAATCCTACGACGAACGCTCGAAAGGCTCCGGGAAAAGCTTGCAGTCCGACAGGAAGGTGGTGTGTAGCAACATGGAGCTCCATCAGGTGTTACCCCCGGACTCCTTCCCCAACAGGACGGTCACGCTGTGAGTATGCAGGAGATCCGCTCTTTTTCTCACCGTCAAAAACGCAACACTGCCAACATCTGGAAACGGATTCACAGTAAACTAAGTGTTTCAGGTTTCCCAAAACGAACCAGAGTCAACAAAAACAACCCGGTTTCCCCATTATGTCCCTGCACCTAAAAACAACAGCTACATGATAGTTAGTCTGACCAAGAAAACACATCCCTGGAATTCTGCTTCAAATTCGATTTATTATTGGTTAGATTATCCCCTTTATACCCAAATCCCTATCAAAATGAGTTGATTTCTTCGCTGGCAAAGGCCCCAACCCCCACACTCAGTTTTCTTCCAAACACACCATGTAGTTCATGTGTAGTAGACAAAACTGTTGGACATGTTACAACCTGGATCCCTCCCAAAACTGAGTGAGTTCTACCCTCCTGTCGTTTTTATGAAAATCCATCTCATAGTTTGTGTGTGTAATTCTGCTGAAAGACGGATAAACAAACCACTGAAATCAAAACATGACCTCCTGTGTGAAGGTAATTGACTCCTGTTGGAGGTCATACCTGAACTCCCGTAACTTATTTCCCTGTGTTGTCTACTTAAAAGATGTTTGTTTGATGTCACCACATGATTCGATTTTGAGGTCTTCTGAATCCACAACTTTGCGTTCACTCAAATGAAAGTTCTTCTTATCCTGGGCTACTTTAGAAAAACAAAAAATGTCATGCTGAGTGGGGCGGGTCATAATGACATTATGTTGCCCATAATAAGTTGAACAAGATAAACACTGCCTGGCAAGATTCCACTTTGTTGGTCTTTCATAGTCTCTCAATGTCATAAACCCGACTGAACAGTAGACGCCTTCCTATCGTGTAGTAGGAAGATATTTGGTTTATTAAAAACTTACCGTATCTCCTAGGCTGTTCAAATATTTTTACGTTGTTTTGAAGTTTTTTTTTTTACACGTGGCTGTAAATTCCACTGCAAAAAACATGGTCAGTTATATTATTTGAAGAGAAATTCATCAGTAAGCCTGGTATCTGCATTATATTAGTCAGTAATTGTATTTCTACATATTTAGTGTATATCTCAAGCGATATTTTATTTCGGAGGCAGTCGGAATGGTTGTATGTCCGTCACAATAACGCTTCAGTCATCAGTCTTTCACCGCCGTCAAACCTGTACTTCAAAAACTCTGACACGTCTGAGTGACCTGCGGAGCCAAGGTGGCGTCCTTTTTAAAACCACATGGATTGAGGTCATAAATAGCTTCTACAGATTGAACTTTGAAAGCAAGACGGATATTCAAAGCGTTACACTTGTGGGAGTGTTGAGTGATGGGTGGGGGGGGGGGTATAAGAATACCGGGGTAGAGCGCTAGTCTAGAAAGCAAATAATAGACTACAGGGAAGGAAAGAAAGGACGAGTTCCAGCTCAGAAGTTAAAACAGTGTTCTTGTTTTGACCTGTTTACCACGTGTTCGACACCGGGAAGGACGAAACAAAAGTCAAATCACGCTTACATGTTGGTTTATGCTAATTTAAGGAAGGTATGTAAATACAATGGCATAGATTTAAATCCTCAGTCCGTGGGAAGTAAATCCACTTTTTTCTATCTCTACTCTGAGAATGACACACTTTGTGGTTTGGGAAAGAATCCTCAAGGTTGTGTAAACACGCATGAATGTATATTATACGATATCATGTTTCTGCAAGGACATGGGTTTATGTCTGTTGTGATTGGTTACCGGAGCAGGAAATCCAAAATTGCTCCCGTGTGGTGATACCGAGCAAACGCTCAATTGATTGCGATAGCCTTGAGACAAATCAGTTTGATTTCAAGCCCTTTGACATCGCTCTTTCAACGCTGGCTTAGTGCAAGTTTATTCCACCCTCTCGTTCTGCACCATTACGGTGGAGGCGTATTAAGGGGTGGGGGTTCGGAGTTGCTGCGCCTCTTAGACAGTAAGTAGTCGCATAGACGGAATGGGCATCAGTGTAAACACGTGGTGGAAAAGCCGGACGGTACACCACTGACTTTGTCGCAGGAGATTGGGGTTTAGAATCCTAGTGAAACAAGGTTTTTGGCAGAAATCCAGTGTGGACCCTTAGGCGAGGTCTTTAGTGCTACCAGCCTACCCAACCACATGTAGGGTTGGTCCCAAGCCCGGATAAATGGAAAGGTTGTGTCAGGAAGGACATCCGATGTGAAAAAATCTATGCCAGATGCAGGAACGAGACGATCCGCTGCGGCGACCCCTACAAAAGGAAAGAGCCGCAAGAAGTAGCTGTGTGTGCAGCTAAAATCTAGTTGTGTGTTTATAAACAGCTACTAGTTGTTAGCGGCTAACTCAAAGAAGGAAATCAGCTAAAAAAGTCTTCAAGTTGAGTAGACGGTCTGGCATCTCGGGGGTTCCTCGCCTTACTAACAGAGAATGAGATCAACCGCTATGTAGCAGTTGACAATGCTACTGCGACATGCCTACTTAGTGCAAATGTCGCAATTTAAAGTGGCATGGCTACCTCTTCGGTGTTGTTCTAGCACGGTCGAAAAAAGATGTCTTAGGGAAAGATCTTCATTGTTCTGCCGTTTTGCAATTTCCTTCTATGTCCAGGAACCATAAGATACCTCCAAATTAGCATTAGCATGCTCCTGTGGTGCTTGGATTCAGGAGGTGAAATTTCAGACGGCAAACTGATTCGTGAGGAATGTGTTGATTTGAGCACCTGAACCCCATTTACTCTTGCCTCATGATATGTAATTACGTAGTTTTTTTCTCTGATACCCATAATCTAAAGTCAGTTACCCAAACCTCATATCTAGTCCAGGTGTTGGCCTTGTCCTCAGTGCGTTTACATGGACGCTCTGCTTCATTCTGACGGGGGAGGGGGGTGGTTGGTTAACTGTTCACATGAGTACCGATCTACTAGGATTGGATGTTTACATGTACCGACACATTCAGTAAGTTCAGCTAATTTACAAGCACAAAAGTGACCAATGCAGGGGTTTCATCAGAAGATGTACGTCTATCATGTGATCAGTGCAGTTTCTGCTGTTATCGTGATTCTTTCGCATACACAGGCTTAATCCCCATTGGAGGCATGAGGGAGGGACCAGGTGAGCACAAGAAATTTGTACCGGTACTTCAGTGTGGTTTTACAATGTTAACAGAAGTTTTCCGTTAACGTCATCATCATTCTATGTGACACAGGAAAAAATCCTTATCAGATGATTAACCCTGAAAGCCCAGATCCACGCCATAGTCAGAGACCTTCACCATTGGTCTTCCTCTTCTTCAATGACTGCATTCATTGTTCCATTAAAAGTGAACTCTGTGGTTCCCACCCACTTTTGCCGTAGTGGGATTTATCCTGATAATCGGTGTCTTCCAACGGTAACTGCTCTTGCTGTCAGGTTTTCTTCTGCATGTTTATAGAGGTCATTATTCCTTACTTTCCCACTTAATTCTTTGAGAGTGTGTATTAAAAACAAACGCCCTGCTGAGGGCTTGATCATTAAATGCCGGCATTGTGCACGTGATATATGACGGCTTGCAGGAAGTATTCTGTCACACTGGTACATGTTATCTTTCCGATCAGTTATTTCATGGTACGGAGTGAAACTTCAATTTTTAATTCAATCTAATTAGGCTTTTAAACGGATTGTGATCGTAATAAAAGGGTCCATGTAAGCCCACCTTTGATGGATGGAGGTGAAACCAGGGTCCTCGTGATTTAGCTTTGTGCTTAAGAACTGTAACACGGATGATGGCCTACAAAGAACCAGAAAGATGTAATTAGAGGATAGGGTCACAAAGTCAGCACAGCTCCCAGGCATTGCCCCTCCCCTGGTAGTCAAGATTACCTGGTTTCCTCTTGAGGGGCCTGGATTGTAATAAATAAAAATTATTCTCCGGGTTCAAGGAGCATTAAAGAAAAATGGAGACTTGAACCTCAAACACAGTCTTTTTGATAAATTCCTCAACAACTCTTGACGCTGTGGGGAACTTTTCAACCACCGGGATAATTGTTTTTGATTTAACAGCAGAGAAACTGCGCCACATATTCCTGAGAATGAGCTAAGTTTTTTTCTTTTACCGTCTGAACACGACCAGTTACATAATTAATGACCTAGTTTTCTGCCAGATGTAAATAAGTTTAGCAGGCGATAGGTTGCATGTAGATACTGAGGGCAGCTCTGCTCTTGAATGGCTCTCTGTGGAGCAAACCAAGTGATGCATTCCCCAGATTCGTGCCTTCCAAATGATACCGCATGCCAAAGTAATCCGAGAGGAAATGACACAAAAGTGTTTACAGCCGGCCTCTTCCACCGTGTCAGTGTTGGTCTGGGCTAAAACACGAAAGCTTGGGTTTAACCTTTTCTCCTCGCGTGGAAGGATGAATCAAGTTGTACGTGATTTATTTCAGTTTGCCAGCTTAAGTTCCATCTCCTATGCCCACGGAGAGAGAAACACGCCCGGTACCAGTGTTCTTTACCCACGTGGCTCCTATTTCTTTAGCAGATCTTGTTTAATTCAATCAGGATCTATTCACGGGAACACCTGGGTTCCGCTGTGCAAATAAGCGCACCTGGTTCTGGCCTCTGCAGAGCAGTACAGGATTAATGTGAGGATGAAAGCTGGGATTTTCTGCCTGGCAGCAGGAGGTATCTTCATTTCGATGACTCATTGGAGTGCAGTAAACTGTCTTGTTTCACAGCAGCGCAAACCCAGGAGATAGAGTTACATCCTCACCCGGTTTCCCTGATACTTAACTTCCCCCTGATCAGACTTGTGGCAAAGTTTCCCCTTGAACTCCCGCCCTGTAGTAAACAGCGATGCATTCGTTTGGAATGTGCTATTCATCCTTAGACCGGTCATTTCATATTCATTCTCCCACCAATGAAACGCTAATTTGCTATGATATCAGCCTTTTCAAGTGATTGTTTAACTAAACCGCAGGTGTCCTCCATTATAGAGGATTTATTATTCCATCCGACAAGGAGGTTGTGTTTTCCCCTGTGTGCGTTTGTATGTTTGTTTGTTTGAAAGATTACGGGAAAAACTGCGGCACGGAATTTGCATGAAATTTTTCCCATGAGGTAGGTTTTGGCATAAACTAGAGGTGATTCAATTTTGACGACATAAGTGTTGTTGCATTTAAAATGAAATAATTAAAAAGACGGTTGGAGCTGTGATGTCACCTTCGTGCGAAAGTGCTGTCTTGAAAATCTGCCAGAGTTGATTTGGTGTTGATAGACCAATGAAAACCGGACATCTGGTGTTAAAAAGGTCATCCAAACATCCTCTTTGCGCCTGTGCAAAACAATGACAGCTGGGATTATCATGTCTTTGTTGTTTCTCATCATAGAAAGTAGTAGAAAATACAAGAGGGGAGATACTGAGAGAGTTTGTTGGGAGTTTTTGCTGGATTTAGAGGTTGCCAAACCGGATTGGTTGGGGCCAGGGTTATCAAACACCGGCACTGGTACTGTTAGCCGCTAACAACCTATGGATGGAAACATGTGATCCACTGTGGCGACCCTGAAAGGCAGCAGCTGTAAGACGAAGAAGAGAAGCCGGCAATAACTAATAATAATAATTGAATCCCCGGCACTGAATCTCTTCCCGTGCTTGATCTTGATGCAACTCAAACAGATCCCTCTGCACAAATATGTAATTGAGTATCTTAACACAATAACATTAGTGCTCCTTCTCCACTGGTATCCAAAACCTGTCCAATGACGTGTCTTGATTTTTTTGTTATAATGTGTGATCTTTCCTTATCTGTCGTTGCTTCCGTGCCGAAAGTGCTAAGACACCTCTGACACTTTTGCACACTTCATCATCATCTGTGGTCGTCTTTCGTTTTGATTTCTCGAGCGCGTTAGATATTTCTTACCCAACTGACAGATGATTTCTTATCAGTTGTCTCTTTTGGTTTGGTTTTCTCACAACCGTTAGCTTGGTTTGACAATTTAATACCACATACCAGGCACATCAGGCGAGGGCGTGATGGATCCCCAGCCAAGATGAAACCATATGACATGTGGCTATCATTTCTTTTCTTGTTCTTGCTGCCGGTCTCTACTACTCTAGCTGTTAAACTACCCTTGGACGACGGAATTGATGGCTCAGATTTAGAGTTATTTTTATCCTGGAGCATTTCCTTTCAAAACCACAACATGTTGGTGTGTGTGCATCACGCAACTTTTTCTTGTGATTCATTCCGTGTAAATGGAATGGAGTAAATGTCAAACACTGACGGCATGCATGCCGACCGGTCATACGCTGAGTCTTATGTTGACGCTGGGATCTGGGGTTACGGGACATGTGAGACTAAGTTTTTAATAAGTTTTTCTTTCAGGAATTTTGGTTTAAGCGACACGAGGATACTGTTTGTGGGATCCACTGATGAAACCAGGTGGTTTTAGATCCTGCAGTTCAGTTGAGTGGTTAGCCACGGGTTAAAGTGGTGCAAGGACTTCTCATGCGTGTTAGCTTTGCTACTCATTTGCTTTAATCATAGTGTTTTCATGGTGGATCAGTTTTCCACCCAGGCATAGAGCTAGAAGGTGAAACCCTCGCCGTAATGACTTTTCCTGTTGAGTGCAGATGGAGGATATTGCAAGGCCTCCTGTACAATTTAATATAATGCTGGGGCTTAGAGAGCTTGACAGTTTGACAAGTGATCCTTTTTAGATTTTCACCGATGTAAGTGAACCTCTTACCTCAGTTACAAGTAAATAAAAGTCTTACCATTTGGAGCCTAGTCTGAAAATAAATCCATATACTGGAGAAAATATTTATACTGGGATTGTTTATGGAACAAGAAAATTGCTGGATAACCGCAAGAATTACCGGGGCAAGTCGCAGCCTTTGGACCAGCTCGCTCCCCACCTGAGCCGAGGCCCACTTTTCCATCCACTGTATTCAGAGGAAGTCACTGTAATGTTTTGGTTTTTTTGTATTAGCTTAACTGCAGCCTGAGACTTATTTGAAAACCATTTGAAGAATTCCAGCTCGCTTTTTCTACCGCCTTACAGAAAGTGTCGAGAGGGCATCAATAGGCACTTAAAGCGCTCTGTGGCTGTGGCGGTACTGTGTGGTGACTGGCCATTTTCAGTCCTTCCCCGCATAATGTGCTTACAGCCAGGGGGTTATACGCTTTCACAGGTGTATTCTTATAGAGGGTAAGAAACCGGCTACAATAATTTTCCTACAATAATATTTACTCACTTTGAAAGCCAGATGAAATCTAGGCCAATATATTTTATTACACGTTGACTCAGAGTAAGAAGTTTTGTCTGAGATGTCACTTGCGATTTACGGCAGTATCAGCAAATGGGACAAGAGATTTGGTTGCGTCCCCCATGCAGCTGGTCCTGGCTCGGGCTTAAGCAGGTCTTATCTATGCATCAAGATAAGAGAAAATCCCTTCCTCCATTATTTTAGGCCTAGCCTGAAGAGATTCCGTAGATACTTCTATTGCCTGGAGACCATCAGAGAGATTTACAGACGGCTTGAGGCCTTTGGTAACGTCGGTTGTTAACCGGCCCTTATCTCCGTGCAGATTTCTATGTGTATTTTTGTAAAGACTACAGTGGATTTTTTTCTGACCATTGCAAGCGTGACGAACACTCAACTTTGAAGCCAAAACAGTTTCTAAAACACGAAGGTCACGCTCTTGTCATTGGCAATGCAAAGTGGCGTAGCTTAAGAAAGAAAGCTCGCAGGGAAGAAAAAGGGAAATGGAAAGAACAAGACCTGTAATACCCAGAAGCGCCCTTTCCTAGCCACAAGTCTAGAATTGTGTATTTATGCAGCCAGTCTTAATTTAATACAGAAACAAGTCGTTTCAAATCCATTATCTTGCCTATAATCCTTATTGTATAACTTTCTGCCACAATGAAAGGACGATTTAAACACCACGCCATATATTGATTATTTGTCATACTTTCCTGCCACAGTATTCTATAATCGGGCAGTATTTCCGTTCTCTTTGTAAACTTGCTTATAGCGCAGTAGAACATTGGTTAATTGTCATTTATTTGAATGAAAGATCACAAAACATTATGGAATAAGGTCACGTGACTCTGCAATTAACGATTTGATTGTCTCTATCGTTTTTAATCTCACAGTTATAGGGGATTCAGTAAAAGTCAGTTTCTTTTAACTCCTTGAAACTCCTTCATTGCATAACTTGAGGGTGGCTATTTTGGAAATATATGTTTCACCTGGTCAATTGTACTGTTGGTCCAACTTGTGCAGTATTTCTTTGAGTGCTGCTCCTTCGACCCTAGTGAACGGAATCATTTATTTTGATTTAGTGCCACTCTTCCTAACATCACACAAGAACTTATCCACCAACCCTTTGCTATGCCCACTAGCAGAAATGAGGAGTTTGTGACTGGAGTCATTGGTGGCCCAACATCTTGTCGTCGGCTCACACGCAATGTGTGTCGCTTTTGTACAACCCTGTGTGTTAACATCTGCCATTGTAGCATTCAGGGGCCTACTGCAGAAACTTTGGAGTGCGCTCCCTCTTTGAGCGGCAGAAAGCCAAGCAGCAAGTCTCCAATGAGCTCCACTGTCCAACCCTGTAATAAAACAACTCCTCAACACCCCATAATGACTCCAATATGGCCCCAGGCTGTGGGTGCCACTAGCATGCATCTTACACGCCGCAAACCCTCCGTGCCGGCCAGACACTCGCTAACCACAAGTTCATGCTTGGGTTTTCTGCTGGGAGCTAACGGTGCTGTTCATTTTCTGGACCAGAGGATAGACTGGAACTCTCCAGGACTTGGACACAGAGATCGGAGCTTTGCTTCTCATGCAGTTAATCAGGTTGTGTTGTGCGTAAGGAAATATGATGGATGGTAATAACCGCTTAATTACCCCATGTCAGACAGAAAAAAATAATTCACACTTGGTTTTCTCAAGCTTTTTTTTTTAGTTTTAATGTGAAAACGTTGAAAATAATGGTAGAATTTGTAAGAATTTAGGTGCAAAAGAATAATCAAACTTTTGGATTGGATCACGGATTTTAGTCAAGAATAAGACTTTAAGCAAGGGCGTTTTGCCCAAGACCCCCTCCTGTCACACAAGAAAAAGAAAAGCCATACGTCTATCAATGCACTCGTTTCACTAAACCATGTGCACAGTTTATGATCTGATTCGTGCGATCTGACAAGATTCACTGAATTACAAATTTGCCTGTCTGCAGCAATAAACATCCCAGAAAGTTTTGGTAATAACTGTATTCAGCTCTGAAGCTGTGAATCTGAGGAGTCGGACATATTGAGGTGACGTTGCTTCAGATGTGTGCTGTGATTGTCGTACGGCTTCCACGTGGCACAGCGCCTACATGCTGTAGTGTTTCAGTCGACCGCCACTCCTCCATCATTAATATGTTTTACTTGGAAACAAAAATTCTCCCATGCTTAAGATCTTAAACGATGCAGGAGGTGAAAATGAAATCAAATAAGTAAGATATTTGAAGCGGTGACATCACAATGTGGCTATTGCTGCCTTTGTTCCTTTGATTTTTTTGTTTTTTATGTTTCTCTGGGGGTAGAGCTGGAAGCTCCGTGGGCTGAACAGAGACGCTGAAGCGGAAAAAGACAAGCGGATACACACTATTTGAGAGATATTCAGATCATTTGTTGGAGTTTTCAGTAGATTTGGAGGCTGGAAAAAACTCGGACATTATTAGAGAAATCTGCATTGAAATCTGTGGCTGTATATTAGGCTATAATTCTGTTTCAGATCATGACTTTATTCCAGCTTCTATTAAAACCATCTCCAGTTATTATGTTGACTTTATGTGACTGCTGCTGGAAAATAAAATAAACTGTTAGAATTCAATGTTTATCCCTCTTCATCTCATTCTGGCCATGTGGCGCAACAACATTCAGACGAAGAAAGAAAATACTTAGCCGAAGTCGAGGTTGCCGGTTTTCTAATCTCCTCCGGGCGGCGGGGAGCATTGTGTGACTCGACTGGAGACAAAAATTGGCTCGAGGACCAAAACTGAGACTTAATATTATTATCCGTCAACAAGTAGCAGTGTGTGACTGATCCTCGGAGAGCCCCGGCTGTTTTTTCATCGGACCACTATATTTGTTTATAAAAGCAATGGATGCCCGTATATCATTGGTTTTATTTGGAGGAATAAATAGTAAATCATATGTTTCACACTGGTGTTTTTGCAGTAAAAGTTAAAGCATTTTCTTATTTGTAACAGAATTTATAAAAAAAACAAACTTTAATGCATTTTTTCTTTCACTTTACTTAATCTACCTTTACGTACACGGAGCCCATTGCATATTCTTTTATTGGTTTTTGCAATGGATACAGATTAAATGAAGCTTTTAATGCATTCTCGTGCTGTGAAAATACACAACAGACTTTAATGCATTACATTGTGGATTTACCTAATTGAATCTATATTAATTAATAATGAAATTATGTGTTTTCCCTTTCTTTTCTTTGTGGTATTTAAATATGTTTATTTTCCTGCAGGATTTTGAACAACAATAAGATTCAAGAACTCCGAAATGGATCCTTTGTTGGACTGGCAACTTTAGAGAAATTGTAAGTATTCTTGTGATTTTTGTGACGTCTCATGTTTTGCCAGAGCATTAAAGTGTCTTGGTTACAGATATGGCTTAATTTCTTTGGCTCTGAGATTAAGATTCAGACCTTAAAGATATAAATTATATTAAAAAGTAACATTTTCCATTTAGTAAAGTGGATAATAAGGTTGCTTGTGTACATCAAATATCACCAATGGACTCTTCAATGGTCGGCCGCCACATTAGTGCATCGGTAGGAATCATCCGTCGGTCCACTTGTGAAGCTCGGACCAGAGGAGTCCGATGTTTGTTTAACTTTCATTTGGCCTCATGCCAGGTGAACATCCAGGTTATAGAAAATGAGGAGGCATCTGCACGACAGTTAGACAAGAACATCAGTCCATGTTGGAAGACTGGAGATGATTCTAGAAAAAGCTAATTATAGCCGCCCCCCTGGTCTGTTGTCTGTTGTTGTTGTTGGTCTGCTTAGTGACACACTCTCAACACACTGTAGCTGCTTGGGTATTCAGGGAACGGGGCCTATTTTAGACAAACATATCTCTTCTTGGAGATACAGTAATACGAGTCAACAACACAGGCTGTCCAGTGGTGAGAAGTTAGAGGAGAAGGAATTTGGTTCTAGACGTTAAGAGGTAATTCATTGTTTTCTAGTCTCCAATGTTTTGAAATTCCATGAACAGACAGACAGATGCCCTTTATGCCATGTGACGCTGACTCTGGAGATTGGAATGTCATCACCCGTGTCTCCTTCCTATAGAGATTTCAGGAAAATGGCTCAAGGCCGGCACATATGGACCATGGGTGATATATCACTCACGAATGGCCTCATGCAGATGACATAACCTGACCATTAATGGCCATGCTTTTACCCAAGGCTGCAATAACAAATGACTGCATTGACGAGGAATTCTAAGGACATGTTTCCCCCTGTCGAGATTCCCAGTCTGGTTAAGTAGACCCGGAGAACAGAAGGCGCATTATCACGTCGTGAGGAAGACTATAGAATCATATGCGTCCTATTGTCTTTTGTTAATAATTAAGAACCCACATTCATTTTAACCTTGTAGAAATCTGTTTGTTCCTTGTTCAACTCGATCTCGGAGAGAGAGCGGACGCCTGAGGAATGGTGGAAAAATGTGCTGGTGTTGATTTCCAAGAACAAGTGCGATCCGCAGAGCTTTGACGGCTATGGGAAAGAGTAGTGGAAGCTGGGTTACGAAAAGTGGTGAGGATTTATGAGCAGCATTATGGTTTCATGCCAAGAAAGAGTGCTACAGATGTTTGCTTTGAGAGTGCTGATGGAGACGTACAGAGAAAGTCAGAAAGAGATTCATTGTGTCTTTGTGGTTTTAGAGGAAGCGCACAACAGAGTGCTGAGAGAGGAATTATGGGATTGCATGAAGTAGTCTGGACTAACAGAAGTATGTGAGAGTGGTACAGGTTATGTAAGACAGTGGTGAGGTCGGAGTGACGGATTGGTTCAAGGTGGTGGAGGGACTGCACCAAGGATTGGCTCCGACCCCATTTTTGTTTGCTACGGTGATGGACAGGCTGACAGATGAGGTCAGACAGGAGTCTCCATGGACTTTGATGTTGGTGGAGGAAATTGTGATCTGTAGTGAGAGCAGGTGAAGGAAAACCTGGAGAGGTGCAGGTATGCGCTAGAGAGCGCTTACCTCCAGCGAGACAGAATACATGTGTGTGAATCAAAGGGAGGCAGGTGGAGCAGTGAGGATGAAGGAGTAGAGGTGGAGAAAAAGCAGGAGTTTAAGTACTTTGGGTCAACTCTTCAACGTAACAGTGAGGAGTTATCTGTGACATAAGAGCAACAGCAGGAGTGAAGGGATACGTTTCCAAGATGGGGATGAAAGCAGCTCTGCTGGATGGTTTGGAGAAGATGGTTCTGACAGGAGGCAGAGCTGAAGATGTTCAGATGTTCTCTGGGAGTGAGGAGGATGGACAGGATTAGGAAGGACAAGTCAGGGGGACAGTCCAGGTTAAACGTCCTGGAGACAAAGTTAGAGAGGCCAGATTGAGATGGTTTGGACCCGTGAAGAAAAGGAGGGATATTGTATCTGCTGGTAGAAGGATGCTGGAGATGGAGCTGCCAGGCAGGAGTAGAAGGGGAAGACAAAAGAGCAGGTTTCTGGATGTGGTGAGAGAGGACATGCAGTTGGTTGGCGTGACAGAGGATAATGAAGATGACAGGGGCCAGATGGAAGGAGATGATCCAGTGTGGTGCATCCTAATCTTGATTATAAATAATCTGGATTCTCATTCGTTGTTTAAATAATAAAAATCTTTACTTTATTTATCACATATTACACAGTACATACACACAGTACATGCACACGGTACATACACACAGTACATACACACAGCACATACACACAGTACATACACACAGCACATACACACAGTATATACACACAGTACATACACACAGTACATACACACAGTACATACACACAGTACATACACACAGTACATACACACAGCACATACACACAGTACATACACACAGTACATACACACAGTACATAAACACAGTACATACACACAGTACATACACACAGTACATACACACAGTACATACACACAGCACATACACACAGTATATACACACAGTACATACACACAGTACATACACACAGTACATACACACAGTACATACACACAGTATATACACACAGTACATACACACAGTACAACGCCGTGAAATGTATCTCTGCATTTGACAAATGCATCATGTGACTCAAAAAATGTAATTTCTAATTAGACCCTGCTAACAGTTTCCAACCACAGGCGCAACATTAAATGTTCCCTATTAGCAGCAAACATCAACACCTTCTCATCCAGAGTTCATACTTTTTGTCAAATTGTCCCTTCGGTGAAACATTCATCTGCTTATTTTGATGACAGATTTGCACTAGAACTCCTGGTGAGCTTTCTTATCGGGTCGGGCTTGGATGACAAAACAGGAAGCGGTGTGGGGAGCCTTTGATCTCCGCTCCTTCCCCTCCCAGAACGCCTTAAGCCCCGTAAAGTACTCTGTCTGTGAGTGGCCATGCGGTGTGGTTGTAAAAGTCTATCCTGTCCGTCGTTGCAGCAATCCACAGGCAAATTTACCCCCAACAGCAGCCCTCATTATGCCCCCCAGCCCCCGCTCCGCTCCCGCTCGCCATCAGCCAATGAATCGAGATCGTTAGAAGGCTTGCCTTCTTTTTGTCATTTTAATGAGGCCAGAGGTGCTAGCAGTGTGATTCCCAGAGACGCCTCTGTCGCTGTTTGAAATGTTCCTACCCCACACCCGCCTACAGTCACCCCCCAACCCCCCACCTTTTCTCCTAAATCTCTCAAGTTAGCTTGAATGAGCTTAGGTTCTCTATCTCGCTCTTCACCCCGCCCTCTTCCTTGCCTTCATAGCCTCTCCCTCTCTCTCTCTCTCTCCCTCTCTCTCTCTCTCCCTCTCTCTCTCTCTCTCTCTCTCTCTCTCTGTTTTTTCTTCACTGAGTCCACAAAGGAACTCCCTCGTCTGGACTGACTGTTTGCAGTCGTGAAGACTGAGACAGCAGCTGGCTGTGAGTGCCAGAGGCAGGGGGGAGGGGGTGGTGGTAGAGAATTGATTACGCCTCTCCAGCGCTCTGCATGAAATTGGAAAGTAACTGTGGAGACTGCTGTGTTTTGTCTGGGCCAAAGGTGCCCCTGCTTGGAAATAAGCCACACAGAATTCCCATTATGACTTTTACTCATAGAAATAGGAGCCAAGCTAGGCAACCGTCACATGCTAATTCCTTTACTAAATCCGCTGCTGTGAAGGAATGCTTTCTGTGGGAATCAGAGCAGAGATAGCACTCCTTGTGCGCCAGGTTTTTTCAGAACTGTTGTCTACTTTCGAATGGCTCGATAACAGCGGACGTGAGAATGTCAACCAGTTAGACACTGAAGAGCTTGGTTTCAAATCGGGACTGCTATGCAACATATTTTTAAGAGAACCTTCTAATGAAGGGAGATAACAAGGTTCTATTTTTTCGAAAACGCAGGGAGATTAAAACAACAACGGTACACCAATCAGCCGTAACATTACAACCATTAATAGTTGAAGTCTCTCTTTACAATGGAACCCGTCAACCAGCAAGTAAGATTATTTCATTGGAGTTGAGGATCTGGGTGACTTTGACACAGGCCAGATTTTGATGGCTAGAACCTCTCTGAAGCTGTAGGTCTGGTTGGGTGTTCCAGGTCAGCATTGGTCACTCAACAAAACTGGTGTAAGGAAGGACAGCTGGTAAACTGGTGCGCAAGGTTCTTTGAGGCGCATGGGGAACGAAGTTTAGCCCGTGATGTCCAGTCCCACAGAAGAGATACAGTAGAACAAACTGCAGAAAATGTCAGTGGAGGTTCTGATAGAATGGTGTGAGAATACACAGTGTATTGCAGGTTGCTGTGTATGGGTCTGCGTAGTCACAGACAGAGAAGAACCCTGTCCACTGCTGAAAGAACCTACTATTAGCATGTTAGCATTTGACCTGGATCACAGAGCAATGGAAAAAAAAAGGGTGGGGGAAGAAACATTTGAAAAATATTGGAATAAGTCCCAGTAAAGGTCAGAGGTTGTATGCGTGTGTAATCCAGGATCAGAGCTGTTTTGATGGAAAAACAGGGACATACATTATATTAGCCAGGTGTTTTAATGTTATGACCGATTTGTCCTTTTCCTTGTAAGGTCCATTAGTTGGTTACTTATATTATTATGTTTTTGCCCCTGCCATTGGTAGAATAAAGGGGTACCCTTCAATTTTCCTACATAATGCATACAGAATGGGGAATAGTTCTTCCACATCTCAAAAACTGGTAGACAGAAGTCATTAAAATGTCTTCATGTCGACACCTTAAAGGTGTGCATCTCAATATTTGTGTTTTTTTCCCTACATTTTAGGCTTATTAGAACATTCCCCCATGATAGAGGTCATAGTCCATCCACATCATGTCCAGAAATATTTAATAGGGTTAGGAATCACCAGATACACCACAATAACGTCCATGCGTCACACGTTTATGCAAAACCTTCCGTTTTAGTCAAACTTCGCCAAACTTGATACTTTACTTCTTGGAGACCTTTGGTGAGATTCTGTCCGTGGGAGAAAAAAAACCTTCACTTTTAAACTGGAAGTGTCTCTAGTGTTGGTAGATTTTTTTCGGTAGTACTAATTAAACCTTATCTTTGCCGTCCTTGGCTAAAGCTCTTCCTGGCTTTTGTCATGTAAGGTGATGAGTATTTTTGCTTTCAGAGGAAGAGCTCTCATATCCATCTCTCTGTCCTTTACTTGTTATGAAAACAGACCCACATGTTTTATCGAAGTGCAGACGCTTGTCTGTTTAATCTGTTTCATCAACTTCCTCCTGCTCACAAGAGGACCTGTCCTATTCTGACACTATTGGAAATTAACTCTTTAGCACCATCTGGTGATCTGGAGGACCGGTTGATTTTATTATTCTGTTAAACGGAAAAGTTAGATTGGTATTTGAAATGTATATAAACACCCATACTCGCTACATAAAATATCCTTCCACTCCCGATACTTAGCCTGTTCTTTTAAGTTGAGCTTGTTTAGTAAAATCTGGCATTTTTCCGCTACAAAAAGTTTTAAAAGGTTCAAGGTCATGTAGAGTTCAACAGTCACTGGAACAATACAGTTAAAGCTGGTTGAACTTCTCTCAACCCCCAGATTTTATCCTCAGAATATCCAATTACTAGCTAATTTTTTTAGGTTTCATTAGTATTTATGATTATAATTTAAATGAACAGTTTACTTGGTGTGACCAATACCTGACCTTCGAAGACCACCTGTATCAAAATGTATACATAAAGGTGGTCTTCATCTTCATCTTAATAGAAAGAACTTTGAATAGGACATTTTTAATTCTCAGTTATTGAACTTTTTTGAGCGTGTACTTAATATTTTCAACAGTAATGACTGTGACGTCGCCCCTTTGTTTAAAAATAATTATGTGCTTTTCTTGCCGAACTGGAGCAGAAGACATTTTTGACTCGTGACTCAGTCACCGTCTGAACTCGAAGCCCTGGCAGCCGGGTGATTTTACTGTGCGGCTTTCTTTCAACGTTAGCAACCTCTGCTCGTAAGCAAAGGTTACATGAAAGTAAACTATCCTCAGCAACAAGCTAATTAGTAGACTCGACATTATTAGACTCCAGCCTGCCTTCTCATTTTTTTTATCCTCTCATCGCACCGGCTCAGAAAAAAAGCCAAGTCGGCCCGCTCACATCAAAAAGACTTAACAAGCAATAGATAAGTCATAGACAAAATATCTCTGGCCACCTACCCACCCTCAGATGACAGCTTCTCAACTTCAAACGGGCAGAGTTACCCAGAGGCCCTTTGTGCGGGTTCAGGTGGCGACTAAAAAGCCAGCAGATCCTGGCTGTAATGAGTGACTAGGCAGTACCAGTGCAGGTGAGCCACAGGAATTCTGTGACCACAAGCCTTTGAACCTCAGGAGAGGAAGATCTGAGAGCGTGTCTGCGTCTGTGTGTGGGGGGAGGTGGGAGCCGGAGAGCAACTTTTTGTCGGCCGTGTTGTCATGATCAGTGGCTGAGGCTGGAGGTCTGGTAGTTTCTCCCGGAGAGAAAAGGAAAATGTGCGTGCTCCATTTTTTATTATGGGTGTCAATTGAGCTGCATCATAGTTTGCATGATTGCTTTAACCTTTTGTCATTGGTTCCACTGATGCATTTATCCTGAGAGGAGCATTCATGTATTTATTGTAGAATGTTTGAGGAGTAATTAAGAGATTTATCTGCAAATATCTCCAAACTAACCTTTTTAGGAGGTCAACAAAATGCAAAAATATATCATTAGCTGTAATTTCATCATTTGGATCCAATAATGACTATTTTGCAAGGCTGAATGTATCTTTGCATCTTCCTCTGTCACACCAACCAAATGCATGTCCTCTTTCAACACATCCAGAAACCTCCCTATCCGGTTTTCGAAATAAGTTCCATGTTTTGCATATTGATTTATTTGGCTTAGGTTTTATGTTGGATGATCTTCCTGACTCCACCCTCCTCATTCAAGCGGGCTTGGACCGGCACTAGGACGACAACCCACTTGTTATTCTGTCACAATTGACGTCACAAATACACTTAGTTCACTTCCATATAGTGCTCTGAAGCTCGCGGCCGACGCCGTCAGCCTCCTCCCCTGTGCGGCTGCTGGGTAGGAGGCTGGCGGCACCGAGCCGAGTTGAATCCTCCGGGCTGTTGGAGGATTTTACATCTAAACGTTTCATGAGTCTTCATGTTTGCTCTGACAGCGAGGCTCGGTTCTCCACTGGTTTTTCTTGTTCTCCTTCTTGTTCTAACTAGATCTTTTAATCTAAATGTAAAATCTAATCTAATTCTAAATAGTAAGTATGAAGGTCCATTTGTCAAAACACAAAAACAGCTCAAAAAGCCAAATCCCTCTCCAGATGTCTCTATGAACATGGCGGCCTCCACATGGACCCGCTCCATGGAGATACAAAAGGTTTTTCCTAAACAAACATGAAAAAAATATTTTTACTTTCAGCTGCAAGTACACAAAAACCAGTTATGAACATTATATTCCATTTATTCAAATACCAACTAAATTCTACACACTCGACCTTTAACGGAGTTACTGTAAACTTATGGCTGATTATTTTCCTGCGGATTGAAAACATGACTCTTTGGTTGCTCGTGACCGAAAACTCTCAACTTTTCCCCACAGGGACCTGCGGAGTAACATGATCTGTAAAATCGAACCAGGTGCTTTCCTGGGATTGCCGGCGCTGAAAAGACTGTGAGTACCGCCAAACTCTCTCTTTGATGTGGTTCCTTCATGAATATGTGCATATATACACTCATCATTCACGTACGAGGCCCCTGAAGGCTTCTACACAACTATTTTATCATTAAAATCGGGGAAAAAATTAAAATCGATTAGAAATATTCTTGTTACACCTTTTTTTTTTCTCATTTTGACATTTTCCTCTGGCGTTTTTTAAAACTGTGAGACCACTTTGGTGGGTTTTATAAGCTGTATTAGATGCCAAAGCGTTACCACCGTTTGAGGATTGTCCTCTGCTGTTTTGTATCCGTCTCTGCTATGTGCTGTGCCTGTCCTAGCAGGTTCAGAATGCAACCAGTGTCCGCTGGAGAGCCCGGTCAGGCAGCAGCCTATTTCTACTGCCTTTATTTGGACTGGCCCTCCGCCACCGACCGCTGCAGTCAGCGTGAGGCCTTATGTGCTGTCAAAAAAAAAAAAAGGGCAGGAAATGATATAATTATATATGTGCGGTGTTTGTGGATTAGCTGTGTTGATAATGGTGATATCCAGATAATATATCAAGCTCAAGTCTGTCGGGGGTGGGGCGGCGTGTGGTGTCAAAGAGTGAGTGTTCCTCCTTGCTTGTGTGAGAAAGAGAGAGAGAGAGAGAGAGCGAGAGAGAGCAAGAATTGGAATGATCCAACAGCGCCCATCTGCTGCCAACACAAACTTGAGCTTGGCGCTGCTGCGAAGCAATAAGGTAGGGACAAGAAGGCATTCAACTCCCCAGCTCCCGGCCTAAGCCCCCCCCCCCACCATATTCACGCCACACTCCAATGGATTCATACCTGCCTGTGTGTCCTCTACATATCAAGCTCTCCCCCCTGCACACACACACACACACACACACACACACACACACACCCTGTTCACAAAGCCTCCCCTCACCGATGCAGACTGACCACAGATGGTTTGTTCCAGTGCACAGTTTGGTTTCGCTTGAGAGCAACTAAGTCTAATTGGCCCCACCCACCCACCAGCCGCCTCCCAGTTCTCAAAAGAGTAGCTGCCACTCACCCGACTGCGAGTGGGAGGGGGGGCGCAGAGGAGAGAAGACGAGCGACGGAGACGATGAGGTAGTGCTGAACCCTGGGAATGTAAACACAGAAGCCCCACATCAGGGCTTGGAATCCATCGCTACATGTCCTCTCCCCCTTTTTTTTTTTTTTTTTTTCCAGTCTTTTGAAAATGAGAGGGAAGTTAATTTGCTGTAAGACGTGCATAGAATAGATATTTTTTTCCTAGAAATTGTCACATTTATTTGACACACTTATGGAACCTGCTTCTCCTCCTTAAATTCTTTCCCTTATTTTCGACTTTACCAGAGTCACTCCTTGATTTCTTTCCGTCTGTACGTCCTCCCCCTGTGTCTCCTCATGAAAATACTCCTCATTTCAACATGTGGAATCCGGGCTCGGGCTAAGATGTTGTGTGTCTCATCACTGAACGATGAAGTCGCCCTTTTAAAGAGCGCTTTGCAAAAGCGTGGATGATACCTTTTCTTCGTATGAGGCATAAAGCCTTCGCTGTACGATTTAAAGCCCAATTACAGCCTGATAATGAGCCTCAGAACAGTCGGGCTGACTGTCAGGGTTCATATGGCGTTTTTTTTTGTCGAGCAGTGTAAGGGGCTCTCAAGGGCCGATCAGCAGCTCCCTGAGGATCAGATGGTTTTTGTTATGTATTGTAATGGAGGTATGATAGATGCAGGGTTGACTTGACACCGAGAGACTGGAGTTTTACTGCTTTTACAGGTCATTCTACAGGTATGTGGTCTCAACAGCGTCCCTACAGGCCCAACATGCTACTACACATCACAGTTTTCTGACTTATCGCAAATTTTGGTTGGCCGTCTCAAGCGTTGAAGCAGGGTCTCGACTTGATCGAATGACCTTAACGCCTTCTTTTCTCACCGCGCCTGTGATGAGTGGCTACCGAGCGTTTCCGTGGCGACGTGACGCTAATGTGCATAATTAATAACAGGTAGTCACTAAGGGAAAAGTGCAGTTTGTGGCTGGTAGCAGCTGAACTGCAAGGACGAAAGAGAAAGGTACTTAGCTATCACAGCGGCGCTAGCTATCGAGTTAACACTCGCTTACCCTCAAATCTCTCTGCAAAATGGACCAACCACTCTGTCCACAACGCCCAAGAAACCTACGAGTCCAGATACGCCAGCGCCTTTCTAAAGAAAAAGAGTTTTCACCACAAAGGATGGCAAAAATGATCAGGACAGCTTGTTTCTCTCTTGTTAGCATGCTGCTATCAAACAAACTTCTGTCTGCCTCGGGGCTTTCAAACAAAACTATTGACAATTGTCACAATTGGGGGACAAAGGGTAATCAATTTGAGGAAGAGTAGTAAGAGCAGCTTATGATTCAGAGAAATATGGGATTGGTTGAAGGTCTAAAAACACTTTCTTACTTCTGCGATTCTTACTGTGTTTTTAAAGTTTCTCACGATGTTGAGATTATCGGGTGTGAAGGCAACAGAATATCCCTAAGGCTCGGTTTCCTCCACCTCAGGAAAGAGTCTAGCTTTGGCTCGTGCAACCGGATGAACTTTTCCCACAGTTGCTCACGTCACAAAGTAGACGAGGGAACGTAAACATAGAATAATTAAAAGCTTGATGCTGCCTAATCACCCATAATAACTTTTTCTTACAGTGCGGTCACTCGTCTACGTCTTTTGTCGGTCGAACAAGGCTCATAAAATCGTGTATACTCTTCAGTAGACTCACATTTTAATCAGTGGTTTTTCCCGATAACGGTTTAAACTGAAATGAAAACTCCTTTGGAAATCCTCAGGATTCAAGTTTATTGTAGACAACATGTCATTTGTACACAACCCCCGTGTCCCCACCCAACATGTCAGTCTCCAGCGGTCCAAACTGTGAATGGGAGGGAGACCGTGTGCAGCATTGAAACCATATGGAAGTGCTGGCCTCAGCCCTTTTTACTCCACATTCCACCGACAGCTGTCCCATTTTCAAACCCTAATCACACCGGACTATTTCAGTCCTCTTCCCCGTATCATTGGAAAACGACTGAAGCACCGCTCTGGAGCAGCACCTCCCCGCTGGAGCAGCACCTCCCCGCTGGAGCAGCACCTCCCCGCTGCTCGTGTACTACGTGATGGAAAGACATGTTTGAGATGAGACATCTGAATACAAGTCGACAGGTTAAAAGCAGATGGAGGCTGAAGCCGGTACCGAACCAGTGACGTGTGGATTCATATGGTTCTACATGGATTAGTCAAACCCTGAAAAAGTCAACGTGAGCGAAGTTCCGACGCTGATCACCAGCTTGATTTAGACTCTTGACGTAATAGAAGATTTTTTTAATCTGCACAATGAAACCAGCAACTTGAGTCCCTCCACCCACTCCACCCGCTCACTCCCACTGTGCTACCTCCCCTCTGATACACAAAGCTAGATTAAAATTGGCCAGCCAGCAAAGGGATTTTCTATTTTGTTTTTTATTCTCCCCCGTCTTGAAGTGGAACTAATAACCTCACAGCACATTCCCCACCTGACACCGCCAGGACCAAAACAAATAAATACATAAATGCTTAGGTATTACGGTTCGCCTGGAAGTCATTTTCAATGTATCGCACTGTGTCAGAAGTCCTCGAGAAGCCCGAGATCCAGTTAGCGGGAGGGTTGAGGTAATTGTTCGTTTTAACTCCCAGTAGTTTTCTTTCTTTGCCTGGCATTCTTTAATCATTTGGTCATTCAGGGTGAAATATGAGTTACATTTTTTTTTTGTTCTGGAGGTGCTGTGAACTCCTGCTATTATGTGTTAAATCTTATTAAACGTCAACTCTAAGAATGCAGTGCTGAGGGAAAGTATTTAACCCCACTTCTTCCGTTTTTGTATATATCTAATTCAACCCACTCATACCCACTCACACCGCCTCCTCCTTCCAAGACTAAGCTCAGCACCATGGGTGATCGGGCCTTCTGTTCTGTTGCCCCTCGTCTGTGGAATGCCCTCCCTGACCATCTGAGGGCTCCACAGACGACTGACACATTTAAAAAA
>VRLP01004254.1:0-51664 GCA_009660295.1 Lophius piscatorius | reverse complement strand
CAGTAAGAGCTATAAAAGCTACAGTATAGATATAGTATAGATAGTATAGATGGATAGCTATAGATGGTATTATTCCATTCATTTTACAAAATATTTGTCATTTGTCATATGTGTCAAATTCTCTGTTATTTCACATTCTGAGGAGAAAATAATGAAGTTATTTACTGTTTCTTTATCTACAGAGACAAACTGGGTTCAATTGTCACAGTCTTTTACTGTAATTTCTACAGACCATTTTTACAGTGTGGCTTTAGTTCCATTAAACTGTAGATTCTTCATGTTTAATGTACCAGGAAATCCATCTTCAGATGTTCAGGTTCTTTCTTTCAGCTCTTCCTCACAGCATAAAAAGAATAAATATGAAGAATTTAGAATTACTCTGGAATCTTCTTTGATCATTGTGATGAAAAAAAATGAAGGGTCATTTTTTAATCATAAATCTCCTTTTTCATCACATATTCTCATATTTAATTGATGTAAGTAAAATTTGATTATTGACTGATCTTGGTTGGACTCCTTTTAGTCTGTCAGAGGCAAACATGTATTGCACTTTTCTTGAATGAGTTCAAGTAGTTAAGCTATTACTCCTATCCTCCAACGCCCAGTTGAAGGCGGGGCTGGAGCCTATAACAGCTGAAACTGGGTGAGAGGTTTGGAGGAGGGGGGGTCAACAATGACAACAATTTACAACTGTAGGGGCTTTTACAGTCACAAATGTATCTATATTGAAAGTGGGAGCTGCAGCATCTGCAGGAATTTAAAAGCCCTTTAAAGTTCAATCGTTTGCTTGAGCAGATTTTGAGTCACTATTTCTTGTTGAAAAGTGACTGTTGAAAAGTGACTGTTGAACAAAGACCGTTTAAATGTGAATGATCTGTTCATAATATGCCTGAGAGGCAGTATATTTATGCTAAACAGTAGTGGGCCAAGGATGGAGCCATGGGAAAGGTGTCGCAGAAGACGATCCATTAACAATGGATATTGAGAAAATCCTGTGTGATTGAAGACTTACTGAAAAAGTATGTTACATGACAGAACGAAAAAAAAGAAGATGAATTAATGCCAAAAAGAAACAAAATAGAAATAAAAGAAATAAAAAGAAGTATTAAGTATTTTTTGTTGGTGAGGAACAAAAAATACAAAACAGAACAATCACTTAGTGTAAAAAAAAAAGACATTGTTTTACCGTGACTTAGATTTAACAAAAATAATGTTAGTTAAGGTGAGTAAGTAAGTAAGTTAAGTAAACATCTGTGATATTACTGTAAAATTAACATTTTTTTTTACTGTTACTCTAGTTTTGATGTTTTGTACTCATGAAAACTACCGTTTTACAATATTTCACAGTTAACACAAGGGCTTGTATTTTTGCATTTGAATAAATACAATGTAATTTGTTTAACAGGAGCTTAACAGGAATTTAGCGCATTGTGATTTGTGTTAACGACCAAGTTACTGTATAAATAACAGGGAAATAATGCTGAAATCCTGCTGGAAAATTCACAGTGATTATTCAAAGTGCCTTCTATTGCCTGAAGGTGCCAGCTTATTGTGTCACCGCCTTTATTTGCTCAATTGAGCCAAATCTCTGGTTAAAACATGACAGGAATGGAAGAAAACCCCCCCAAAGACGGATGTAAAAGTTTGTAAAAGTTTATTTTTCTGAGCCCTTAAGCAGATAAAAACATTTCTTAATAAGAGAAGAAGATACATCTGATTGCTTCAAGTTCAACCACTGGTCTGCAGCGGATTTCTTCATTCATTTAAAAAAAAAAAATAATAACAATAAAAAATAAAAAAAACACACGCATGCGCTCTGGAGCTGGACATAACAGTCTGAAAAAGTACCTGAAAACAGAGAATAAAAAAATGTCGATATAAACCCTGACCGATAGAGCAAATATGTAAACATTACAAAAGTATATACAGATGTACAGACTGCGGGTCCGGCCCTGCTGAAGGCACAATAACTTATTCCACGTAGGCAGGACGTCTTAAATACAAGCTACTTGAAGTTCATGTATGAAAAAATCTACAGGGGCCACGAACTCTCCTTCTTCTTCCCGGTGGAGGCGCTTTCCCCGATAGTTATTTGGCGCCAGAGGGGATTAGATGAGCCTCGGAGTTCAGCCTCACTGGTTTTGGAGAAAATCTTGTAATGTCCCACAGTGAGGCTCCGGGCGCGCGCGCGCTCCCATGAAGTCAATCCTACAGGTGCCTCTTCATATGGAGAGCCAGGTGGTCCGACCGGGAAAACGCGCGCTCACACAGGTGGCACTGGAAGGGTCGGTGTCCGGTGTGCTTCCTGAAGTGTCTGGTGAGCTCATCGGAGCGCGCGAACTTCCAGCCGCATCCTTCCCAGTTACAGTGGTAGGGCTTCTCACCTGCGGGACACGAGAACCCACTGTTTAGATTACATTACGACACATTCAAATCAGCGGAACTGTTTCAATATTGGGGGGGGGGGTTCTGCTCTCACCTGTGTGCGTTCTCATGTGCGCCTTCAGGTGGGAACTCTTGGTGTATGTTTTCCCACAGCCGGGAAACTCGCAGCTGTGCGTCGCCGCCCGCTTTCTGGTCCATGACCTGCGCCCTCGCTTCTGTTTCATGATCCCCGCCTCGTCGTGCGCGTAAAAGTCCAACGGCGAGGATGGGGGGGTGAGCACGAGCCCCTGCATGGAGGCTGGGTGGGGGCGCACGGGCTCTCGGTGAATCCCGTACTGTCCCTGAAACACGCACTGTGGCGCGTAATGCTGCTGGTGCTGCTGCTGCTGGTGGTGGTTGTTGTAGGACGCGTTCATGTACTGGTTCTGGAGTGGGTTCGGATAGTGGCAGTCGGTGTGTTCGTGGTTCTGCATGAAGGCGCCTCCAGCAGCCTGGTGGTGCGTAAAAGCGGCGGGATGCATGTGGTGTCCGTCAAACCGTCCCATCGCTGCAGCCATCATGCAAGACTGACCCACGGGCTCGGTTTTGATTTTGAATCCAAGCGTAGGGGGAGGGGACGCGGCCACCTGCTGAAGAGCTGCTGAGACGGGCAAGGGGGCTTGGAGCTCGGTGTACTCCCGGGAGTCCCTCGCCTTCCCTTCGGGCGCGATCTCCGATGCAAGGTAACCCATCTCCGGCGTCAGCAGCTCCGCCATGAGGCCGCGCGTGGAGCCCGTGAAGCTGGCGGTTCCGCTGTAGCCCCGATGAGACGGAGGGTGGTCGCCGCTGTCCGGAGCTGAAGTCCCGCCGCAGCTCTCCGGTGACTCCGGGAAGGTGTACACGCACAGCTGCTGCGGAGAGCTGTTGCCGCTGAAGGTGTTGGAAAGAATGAACTCCAGATCCACGAATTTCCCCAACTCGTCCTCGTCCTTCGCCAGTAGAGCAGAAGACTGGATGATGCTGAACTCCACCTCCACCCTCCGCGAACAGTCCTCCACTTTGCACATCTGCGCAAGGAGAGAAAAAGTTAGAACAGTTTTAATAGAAACAGTCGCGACAACAACAAGAAATGGATCGGCGCCAAACTCTAAATCATCGACTTACGTTGCCAAATTGTTTCTCCTCCAGCGCGTGGACGGAAGGGAAGGAGGTCATCGCTTCGGTCGTAGCCATCCTCACAGTTCCAGCGATAAAATATGTAATATGTAAAACACGCAGAATTTAAAAAAAAACCCCAATCAGTCCTCGGAGCGCTCGTCCCAGCGCTGATCGTCACGAGCTGTCCAAGATCCAGAGAGTCTGACTCAACTAAGGGTTTGAAGCTTCTTATATCTGCTGGACCAGTACCGGGAGGCGTAGCTTCAACTCCCCCTTACCTCCCCCCACCTCCCCCCGCCACAGCCAAACAAACACTCAGGTGCGTTAAAGAAGTTCAGAATGGGTTCAAGAAAAAAAAAAGAAAATTTTGTTCTCGCGTCTCGGACGGAGATTATTGACTCAAATAAAAACACACATGGAATTCATTTTTGAATATATATAAGTATATGAGAAAATTAAATGAATGCTCGAATGAATAAATACTAAAAAAGAAAAATACACTACGATGAGAGAATTCAAGGAAGAGAGGAAACAATCCATCAATAAAACAACAGTGATATAAAAAAAAAAGAGAATAGAAGTCAAATATACAAATACTATAATGTGATAATAATTGCATAATAATATAATAAGTTCATTTAACTATTAACTGTGGAGGAAAAATGTTATTTTATATATATATAAATTAAATGATAAAAAAAAGACTCATGGGAGAGAAGAGGCTGAATTCAGTGAAGGGAAATAAAATGTATATAAATAATAAATATGTAATTAATAAATACAGTTAAATATCGATTTAAAAAAACTATTAAAAAATATATCAAAATAAAAGCATTTAGATTAGACCATATGTCGTATTAGAAAATAATCAGATACCATATTAGAAGTTAGTAAATCTATTAAAAAAAACAACATGATGATGTAAATATTTTGTATGTAGCATTTTTTTTACCTTTTGATAAGAAGAATTAATGGATTCAAGTTTTTAAAAAATGACTCTTTAAGCTGAGAAATGCGTAAATTCGCGGTGGCACTTATATTTGAACAGTTTCGTTCCCTTTAATTTGCCGTATAATTTGAAGAGGAAGGTGTGAAGAGGCTCTTCATCGATACAACCTGTTCGTCTGGTGTCAACAAAGAGGACATGTTTCTTAAAGAGGAGAGATGGAAGTTGCTGATTCACAGGTGGATGCTCACCTGACTCACCTCATCCTTTGTGTGTCTCGAGTGTGACGCGATTACAGAGAAGAGATCCCTTTTAATTGTTAATTTCAACGGTCCCGGTGTTTGTCTGCAGGATTACGAGGTTAAATTCAAGACGTGTGCTTCGAATTTAGGACCTTTGATAATTATTAAGAGGCTCCAGAACATCTCCAGGAAACAGGAAACGGACCCAGAGAAGTTTTCATTTTGTAGTTTTAAACCGAAATGTCACCACTGCACTCTAAAAAAAAAAAGAAAGGAAAAAAAAGTGAACTTTCTGAGTTGCTCTATTATATGAATGTGCCAAAACGAATCTAATAAACTGTAATAAAATGTAATAAAGCTGCTTGATTTGACACGACCCAACGGTATTAAGTTCGGTAAAATAAAAAATAAAAAATGGCGTTTAAACGAATGTGTGTTCCTGTTTAGTCTGGTGGGTTATTAATTCATCCGAGTTGATCAGATCACGTCAGTTTAGCTTAATCCAGTCATGTTGGTTGTACAAAAGTCCCTTTTTACATCTTGATGTCATCAATTTAAATCCAACACAACTCAGTTTGGCTGAAACTGTTAACTTAACAGGATTAAGTCAATCCAACTAATTCATATTTTTGAGTGTATGAGAGATAACAAAGGAAATATTTCTTTATAGGTTTCAATGTTGGCCACAAAACCTTTGATGTGTCAATGTTGTGTAAGACCTTATCAGGCACCAGAACCACCCCCCCCCCCTACCGACACCACCACCACCACCAAGTGTCATGGACGTTTAATCAGCTGGTTTTTGCATAATCCTCCTGACAAACCACAAACTGACAAGGACGTCACCTGATTGCAGAGGCACACCATTGTAATTCCAACGTGAATCCAGATTCCAGAGGGCAGGTTCTCTTTGTTCACTATTATTGGACCGTTCCTTTTTCTGGTGTCAGGGCATTATGGGGGTACTGAGTCGTAGTCGCGGTGTCTGGCACTCCCTGGGGGAGAGTTCCCACCACAAAGGTCCTTGATCAAAGCTCTTCTTTAGCGGTGAGCGTAGCCATAAGGCGCCACCACGAGCGCTGTGACATTCCTTTATTTACTTGTCCTGGATTCAGCACAATTCAATGCACTATAAATAAAGAGGCCACCTTACCGCAACAAGTAAATGGTCTTTTCATCTGACCGTCAGAATTGCAGACATGACAGCTGATAACCTTTTATGGAAAAACTGTTATGGAAGGTGTTTGTTTTAAACACGAGGCAATAAAATGAATGTTTTTCCTCTTGAAATGAAGTATTTCCATTAAAACAAGGACAAACTATTCAGAACCAGCCAATAGTCAGAACAGCAGCTGGTGGTTTACCAGCCAACAGTTCTCCATCAGGTTCTGTTCTGGTTCAGGGCGGTCCAAAATACAAAGACCTGCTGACAGTCTCAGTAAACAACAACAAGTCCGTTCGTTTCGAGGAGGTCAAGATTCACTGGTAGGAAGAAACCGTTTCTCCCGAGGATGACGATTTCTGCCGAAGATGTAGTTGACGGGAGGCCCTGCAGAAATGTTCTGCAGACCCGGTTCTTTGTCCAAAGCATGAACTCATCACGGGTGGACTCGGGGTCCAGCTGTGATTGTTGTGTTTTGCCAGCGTAAATAATTTGCCGAGGCCAACTTTATTCAAGAAACTCAATAAAGATAGTCAGAAATACTCAATTGATATAGTTTATAATTCAACTCAATATCACTTTACTCTAAAAAAAAAAAAAACCTCAACTCAAAAAAAGAAAAAAACAAAATATGTTGCTTTTTTTTTTTTTTTTTTTTTTTTTTTTACAGTGTAGAACAGAAGCTCTTAAGCTGCTTTCAGGTCAGGCGGACCTCAGGAGCAATGAAGAGCCTGAAAGGACGGTGTGTGGGCTCATTATTTGAGACCGTTTAATCTTAACATTCATAGCAGCTTATTTATTATATTTTAAAGTCATACATCAAGTATAAACATTCATAAAGCCTTCATAAGGAGGCGTCTTACTGTTAAGTGTTACACTGTAAAATAAAGTGCACGTATGTTAGAATTATGGGTGGGGGGAAAAATAGCAACAGAGCGAGAAAATAAAAATTCTAAAGGTTAAATATCTTTATTTTTATATTCAAAATATGTTGAAAATCGAGTTTTACAGTGAAAATACAAACTTTTGATGAAATAATATCATAAAATCACAAGGAAATACTGTTAAAGTATACTTCTGTCTAATTGACAGAATTCGCTGGATCTTGCATTAACATTTACAGGAACAAACGTTAGAAATAGAGTTAGTTTGTGAAATACATTTAATTTCTGAGATTTACTGTCATTTTATTCATTGTCATTAGAAAAAGTTCTTTTTTGTTCGCTTTTTTTTCGCGGGTGATTGCGGAAATTTCACCGTAATGTCCTGTATAAATGCATAATACTATAATATGGACCACTTTATTAAGTGTACCTAAAGTATCCGTACATATGATTGAAAAAGGAAGAGGAAATATTCCCCTTTGCTTTTTTTTTTGCTCACGATGAATTGAATGAAGTCAGAAGTCGTTTGGTGGAGGGACCGCCGACACGTGCGTCTCCCTCTGCCGATGCAGGTGTTGTGAAAGGCGGCGTCCTGCAGCTCTCTGCTTTTATACGCCGTTATTTTTAACCACTTCTGCTTACGCAGGACAAATTCCGGTTGTGTGTGCGAGCCAAGTGGAAATGGACTCTGTTTCCTGACCCTGGTTTCCTCTACTTTCACTACGCAGTCGGGCCGCAGACACGCAGCTTCAATGCTAATATTACCACATCCCATAATAAGCCAGTTTTCCACATGTCATCTAGGAAACATCACAAATAAAACCCGCCGTGCTCGGGCCTCTATCTGGGTCCATCAGAGACACCATCAGTCCCGGAGGGAACCAGAGTCGGACCCAGCTCAGGTTCCTCTCCTCTGGAACAGGAAGTCTTCAGGCTGGACATTTTCTAAACACAATTACTTCAGATTACAGAGAAGCATCCAGAAAATAGCCGAGGAATCTCATCCCGGATAAATGCTTCCCAAGTAGAGATAAAAAAAAAAAAAAAAAAGTGCCTTTATCTCGCTCCACTGTTTGTGTTCCTGATTCTAAAAGTAGCCAGAACATAAACCGTAAACTTTCTTCAGACCCGTTTCTTTCCTTTTTTCCCTAAATATTCCTTCTGATGGTGAAAACCCAGATGATTTGCGGTTGGAGGCGAGGTGCCGGAACTTCCCTCGAGAACTTATTTCTCCGACATTTTAACACCAACGTTTTGCATTTTCAGAAAAGCCTCGTTGCCTGAATATGTTGATCGTAACATGATCGCGTTTCAAAAAATAAATAATTCTTTATCGTTTTCAAATGCATGTCATGGGTTGGAGGTGTAGACGCTATAACCACAAACAACAATCATATAAATAAGTAGGTAAATACATTTAGTACTGACATGGGGGGGAAAAAAAGAAATGTCAAATATTGATCCTTAGTTAGTTAGTTTGTGAAATACATTTAATTTATGAGATTTAATGTCATTTTATTCATTGTCATTATAAAAAGTTCCTTTTTTGTTAGCTTTTTTTTTGCAGGGATAGAGGAAATTTTACCGTAATGTCCTGTATACATGCATTATACTATAATATGGACCACTTTATTAAGTGTACCTAAAATATCCGTACATATGATTTAAAAAGGAAGAGGAAATATTCCCCTTTGCTTTTTTTTGGCGTATAAAAAACACGTAAAAACATGACATTCTTAACATGACCTTAAGAATGTCATGTTTTTTGTTTTACTAAATCGGTTGCTCGAGTTAGAGGTTAGATTTTTATGAATAATTCAACTCAAAGATGATGGGTATAGAATATAAAAACTTTTTGCCTGTCATTTTACTTTTTTATTCTTTTAAGGGCACCAATACTTCAGACCGGTTCTGTAGGTGGACTGGAAATTATGCATCAAACTAATTATCTCAGGAAACACTTTAAGTTTCCTCTGATAGACTTGCTGTCTTTACAACCTTCTTGAAACAGAACGTCTGATGAAACTAGAATATCGATGTAGAAAAGCATCCATGTCCTCGATTCATGAAGTCATGCTAATATTTACACCGTTTACTTTTCAGTGTATTATTGGAATAAAAAAAAAAAGGGAATAGGCTGACTTCACATTTAGTCATGTTTGTAAGATAAATGTACAATGAACTCAATTACATCATGACATCATCTTCATCATCATCATGTTGGTGAAGTTGTCATAGCAACAGAAAAAAATAAAATAATCAGAGTATGAATAATATTTCTAAGACACACATAAGATATAAGAGGGCTGTACATGAAAGAATACTGATGCTTTTAGACTTTATATTTATCAACACCATGAAAGGATTTCATTTTTAAAATATAAATTAAAGTCAAACTTGACCACAACACTTTTACTTTTGTTTGTCTTGTTTCTTTGTTCACCTTTGACGTGAGCTTTCATTTTCTGCTACGGTTCACTTTTCTTCACACTCAACAGGTTTCCCTTGGATTGATTGAATTAAATCCTGTTAATGATTTCCACATGATTAAATTGGGTTCCTTTCAGGACGAAGCAATTCTCTTGGTCAACTGAATTCATTACGTCAAATCGGCAACATTTAGTTGAGTAAATTTTACTGATGCCAAATTAGCTGAATCAAGCCTAATTAATGGGATTGGACTTAATCAAAGCAACTAAGTTGAATCAAACGTAATAAAATTAAGTTGGATCTAATCTAAGTAAATAAATGTAATCAGCCTTGTTAAAATATATTAACAAAACCAAAGTATATTAAGTATTATATATACATATATCTAAATAATATATAACAGTATTAGTAGTATATTTATATATATATATATATAATTATTTATGTATGTATATATATATATATATCTAAACAATATATATTAGTATAAGTAGTATATTTATATATTTACATATGTGTATGTATGTATATATGTACGTATGTATATATGTAGGTATGTATGTATATATGTATGTATATATGTACGTATGTATGTACATATGTATGTATGTATATAAATATATAATAGAGATATTGAGAGAAAATGTTGAAATACATTCAATGATTGTTTAAGTGTGTTTAGAGACTTTTTAAGGATTATTATTATTGTTATTATTATTGTTATTGTTGTTGTTTTTGTTCTTAATAATTCCTTCATGATATGACTGCTTGACCGTGAAGACCTCCCTCTTCACATCTGAATCACGTGACCTGTTGTACTCTTTTGTTTACACTGAACGTTACAGTGTTGGATTATCAGAGGCGGATAAACAGCTCCTTAACGTAACGTAAAAACAAACAAACAAACAAAGAGAAGGTGGCGGCTGAATCCGTCTTCTTGGCGGAAAAAAGGATCTTCTGGGCGTCGTCTGGTCTCCTCAATTTCCTTAAATCATCTATTCGATCTCTGGGATTATTTCCACGGCCACATCGGAACTGGATGAACTCCGAAAAACGCTTAACGATAAAGCTCCTCCTACTTTCGGAAATATACTTCTGACATTTCCCCCAAATCAATCCAGTTCTTCCTCGCACTAAGGTCTATCAGGGTCTGAGATATGTAAAAATGATACATGAAATCCCCCGACTTTCCAGCGATATAATAAGCAAATATTGTATCACAGCGTTCAGCGACTCTCCGGGGCGTTTCGTAAGAATTCCATTCTTGACTGCGTGAGTAATCCTGCCAACAGGAAAGAAACAAACCATCGCTGGAAATAACAAACACACAAAGCAACAATAAAAAAAAAAACGTCAGATATAAAACGCTTTAACTCCTTGGGTGGAGATATGGGTGGAGATAATGACGCCAGAATCAGTTCGGAGGAACATATTTGACTGACGCCGTCATTCAGTCACAGACGGGTCGTCTCAGCATCTCGCAGGTCCGGCTCTCAGATCCGCATCCATTCTCAGAGAAGAGTTCACATTCAGCGGCACATTCGCACGCCGTCCCCCAATTTGATGTTTTCTTGCATGCAAATGTGTTCATGCTACGACCGCAGATGATTCTCTAATCTGCTGACGTTCAAACGGGAGCTAAACACTCCGATGCAGAGACGCAGAAACAAACTGGCAGAGCGGCGGCAATTATCCTCCATCGCCCACAGAGCGAGGGGAAACCCAGCTGCTATCTTAGATAAATACGCCGCCTTGCATGGCATGAAAAAGAAACAAAGTGATTAGAGAGGAAAAAAGAAAGTAAAACTCCAGCATGGAGACCGGCCTCTAGGAGGAGGAGGAGGAAGAACAAACACGGAGAATCATGTGAGCGGCAACAACATCGGTCTGTAATCAGTAATTCTGCTCTTCCTGAGGCCGGAGGACGACGCCTGTCGGCCCGAACCGTCTGACTGGAGAGGAGCTGTGTGTGCAGAGGAGCTGACAAGCACAGAAATATGCACTTGAGTTCAACCTACTGTAGGGAAAATTAGGAGTTGTACTGAGGATGATGATGATTATTGTAATTGGTCACCGGAAATTCGGGGATGTTACGGAATCGTCATCGTATCCGCGGCCGCAGATCCTTCGTGTTCTCGCAATAACTCAAAAACTCTTTCATGGATCATTTTCAGGTTTTGTATCCACATAGACCTCAGTGTGAGGAAGAACAGGAGGGAATTTGGTAAATGTCGGTTGTATATTACTGACACAATGGGGAGCTTAACCCAAAAATCTTCGCCAATAATTTTGGTCTTATTGAAACCAAATTGGGGCCAGGAGATCCATCATGTTCCAACATACTTTACCCATAGTTAAGTTTAATAGTTCATATTTTACCTACTTTGGGGAGCCTTTTTCATTAAAAAGGATCTTGAAATAACTTCACATTTAGTTTAAGGGTTCAATCAGGGGGGGTTGCTAGCACATCGAGGGGCCTGGGGATTTTTCGGGGATAAACACTTGAAGAGGTGGATCGATTTTGGGAGGACAATTGTCATATTTTGGACATAAGGGCGAACTTTTAGGCCATGATTTCTCATCTGTATGTCCGATTAAGTCCGAATTCGGTGACTGAATCCACTCAAGCAGATCTATCTTCTATAAATCATACTTCACTCTCATAGCTCATATTTAACTCACTAGGGGGGATTTTTTCTTTACGAAAAATGCTGGTTTTGGAAGATGATTTTTTTTAACTGTTAGTCTGTTTCGGTCTAAATTTGGTACGTATGAATCAACTAAAGGAGGTTTTTCTTGTAAATATCACATTTTACCCCTGTAGTTTATGTTTTACTCGCTCGGGGGAGCCTTTTTAAGACAAAAAGCTTGACCCTAACGTCCAAACAGTTGGTGCGATTCAGTCCAGAGTTGGCGAAAATGATTGGACTCCTGGAGATCATACTTTTATTTATCGTATTTTACTGTATTAGTTCATATTTTACTCACTGTGGAGAGCTTTTCCAACGACCTAATTACACATTAAATTTGAAGGTTTGAATGGGGGGGATAGCTCATACAACGCAGGGGATTGACAGGTTCTTTGGGATAAACCCTTACGGTTAGACCAGTTATTATGACTTTATTTCTAAATTCTCTAGGGATATTTCTCCTTTCATCTGTAAAAACCAAACTGTTTTTTTTTTTTTTACTTTAACTAACTTGAAACTGACAACTTAATCAGTTGAAGGAATAAAGTTTCCTGAATCTTGACTCTACTTGAATCTCTGCTGCGATTGAAATGCTAAGTTAAGGCTAACAAGCTAATGGGGTATTCAAACAGTCGTTGGTCCATTGATAACGCTATCAGTAGTGCTAAATGGTTTATTCTCCTCCAGTAGGTAAACCCAGCGGAGGCTAAATGGTTTAGTCGTTTGGCCTAATGAGATCAGGGTGACACGTTGTTAGCAAAATGTTGGCTCACTCATGTTTCCTGCATGTTTGATCAGGATCAGAGGTCATTAGCAGCAGTGAGGGCAGTGATGACCTGCTGAGTGGTGAGAACAAAAACCTTCAAACATGACCGTAAAGAGATTTTGTGTTCTTTCTCATCATGAAAAAGACATTTAAGCCTCGCGTCTTACTTTATGGAGTTTTACTCACATGCTCTTTCAACGGTTATACAGTATCCTAAACGTAAATACATTTCCTCTTTCATTAAAGTAAATGTTTACTCAACATCAATCTTAATAATAGTAATAATACATTTAATTTATAAGGCACTTTACATTTGGATCAAATCTCAAAGTGCTACAAAGTAAAAGCAGATAAAAGCATCAATAAAAAATATAATAATACCTATATAAAAACCTGACTAAAAATCAGCAGTGGTAATTAAAAGTTATAGGTTCTGCTAAAAAGGAAAGTTTTAAGTCCTTTTTTAAATGTGTCAGTCGTCTGTGGAGCCCTCAGATGGTCAGGGAGGGCATTCCACAGACGAGGGGCAGCAGAACAGAAAAGCTTGATCATAAAGATCAAATATTTACATTTTTATTGTCGGATATTGTCCATGATTCATCAATAATTAACATTGACATTGATTTAGATGCATTTTTGGCAGTATTACATTTACAAAAAACATAAAACTTTTACCCCCTTAGAAGCTAAAAAAAAATGCACCTCTTATGGAACTGCCCTACAATATTCAAATAATTATTTTGATAAAAATAATATAAACACAATAAATATTTTATTATAATAATAATGACATATAATTTATATACATATTATATTACATATTGTAAAAACAAAAACGAATTACACTTTTATTGACTTAAGGCGTTTAATTAACATCCGTTCAGATGATAATAAATACGAATATACAGTCCAAACACAAATACATATATTTACATAATGCTACTGATCTGTCAGTGATCAGCAATAACATTTTTTTTACATTTTGTTCATTAATTTAACCATTTTCTGGGGACTGGAGCTTATCCCATAACCCAACAGGTGAATGGTTTGACACAGGTGAAAGGTTCTACACAGGTGAAAGGTTTGACACAGGTGAAAGGTTTGACACAGCTTGGACCAGCCGCCAGTTCACCACAGAGCCGATACATGGAGGGAATCAACGATTCACACTGACATACGGACAATTCAGAGTCACCAGTTCACATACACTGCATGTTTTTGGACAGAGGAACGCAGCTAAGAACCTGGAGAGAACCCACGCAGACACGGGGAGAACACGCTAACTCCACACATTTTCTTTAAAAGTGACCAAATTAACCTCCTTCAAACACTTACAGACATTCACAGTCTTCTAGACATGCACCATTCTGGTTATGTTCAATAAAGCGCATTTTTTATTTTTTTAAATCAACATTATTCAATAAAAATATGTGATGTTTTAACATCTTGTTTCTAAAAAAACCAAAACAAGTTGGGTTGGATGGTTATATACTCCCATAATGGTTATTTTTCCCATTAATTCTTACAAAAAGGTTTATAACTTTATTGTAAAATTATGTTTTTTTTCCACTTGTCACATACTTTCTACAAACATTAGTAAAATGTAGGATCTACTGCGCCCTGATTTTAAAAGCTCAACGCATTCTGAAGAAGAACCTCCAAATGTTGAGATTCCAAGCAGCACCTGAGTGGAACCTGAAGCCATATGTGACGCTGAAATATTATCTCTTTCAACTACAAAACGCTTGACGTGTGAAAACTTGTGGAGTTTTGGTAAACACTTACCATTTATTGGAAAAAATATTCTGGGAGGGTACACTGTATGACTTCCTGCTTTGCTCGCCTGAAAAAGATTTGTCACGAGTTAGTAATTCCACTTTACTCCACGACTGTAAAGAACCGGTTCTTTCCCGGTTTCAGCTCTTTATTGCTACCACATTGGCCTGTAGCAAGAGCAGAGAGTCTGCTAACAGCCGTCTCGTCACCTCCACAGCCATTTACCTGTTCCACCTGTTGGGGCTGCCTTTGCGTTTGTTTGCCATGGCAGCAAACTCATGTTTATCATAAACCTCAGATCTGTTGGATTATGCGTCATGCGTTATGCAAACTACAGGCTGGATGTCTACAGGAAACTGTTTGTTCCTCTTCTGGATCTATTTCCAAAGCTTTAAGCTCACCATCGTCGCATAACAATCTGGATCCGCATGTAATTACCCATGTTTACCGTCCTCTAGATATTATCTGAGGCATCATTTTATGGGAGTTCTTTGAAAATGCTCCATAAATGTTGAAAAAGCAAAACAAAGAAAAGCCGCTGAACAAACAAATCTGCTAAATTCCCAACAAACCAGACAAACAAAAAATATACATCAAACAAACTATCAAGCAATCAACAAAAAAAACCTTAATCAACCATAAAACAATAAATCAATCAATCAACAACACACAACAAACCAACCGACAAAAAAACCGAGCAACAAAATATGAAAGAATCAAGAAACAATAAACAAAATCAAAACAACCCAACAAACCACAAAACAAATTAAAAACAAACACCATCTAATTAAAAAAAAAAAAAAAAAAACCTGAAAAACAAACCGACAAACAAACAAAGTACCAGCTAAAAACAAAAGCAAACAAAACCAGCCAACCAACACTCTCTTGTCTGTAACGTCAAAATTTGGTGAACTGCCCCTTTAAAGGAAGTTGGGGAGGCTATTGTGACTAAAACCCTGATCCACCTGCAGGAACTCTGTTAGCCCGTTCTTTCTGCTGAATCACATGACCTGTGAATATGAATATTAGAATAACCAGAATTCCATTGATCTTTCTTATCGTGTATTCTGTTTGGTTCTTCTCCTGCATGGAGATCCGGATACATCCCCCCCTGGGACCTGACACCGCCGTTCTTCCTCTCAGCTGGTGCCATAAATATCACGCTTTTTTTTTTATAACAAGTGGGTAGCCGTTTAAAAAGAAGGACGGACAATGGGGACGTCATTAAGGAGGTAATTGCAAGAAGCGTTTTGTGCTAAAACCGGGAGACGGCGTCGGGTTTCGGCCTGAGCGTAAAGTCTACATGATATGACGATGTTTGGGAGCGATCCTCGTGGGCGACAAGCGATAGCTCGTCCTCCATGTTGGCTGCTCCACTTAGCTCGTCTCTCATTGGCCGGAACCTTCTGCGACTCTCGGGTAGATTAATGACAAAGAGACCAAAATGACACCCATTGTTGAGCTTTTGTCAGCGGTGAAGGGAAAACATACGATGCTTGACATTTCTGGTTATTATTCAAAACATAATGGTGTCTGTTTCTGCTGCTGTGTGAACCCAATCCTGGAGGTTCTGGCTGTCGCATGGAGAG
Source organism: Lophius piscatorius (assembly GCA_009660295.1). Taxonomy (NCBI): domain Eukaryota; kingdom Metazoa; phylum Chordata; class Actinopteri; order Lophiiformes; family Lophiidae; genus Lophius; species Lophius piscatorius. The sequence goes on along the minus strand of VRLP01004254.1, from coordinate 35,657 downwards.
ACCTGGTGTCGGGTCCAAGAGCTTGAAATCTATGAAACGACAGCTGGAACAAATTAGATGAAAACTCAAATATCCTTGATGGATGTGAAATGATGAGCTGTTTTCTCAGAGTCTTTATTTCCCTTCGGTCACGGGCCACGGCGAGCCTAAAGAGCGCCGCTGCTCTTCACGGGTGAGCGAGAGGCCAGGCGCTGATGTATTGTGAGCAACTCTCTTTATATTCTATGTCAATACGGCGTCTCACGGGACCACCCACACAGACCATAAATCTACCAGGAGAGAGTTCTGCCGGTGCAGGTCCGTAGGTAGACCTTGCTGTCGTAGAGTTCAGAAAACGAGCGCCATTCCTCCAGCAACCACCTGCATGTCCAGACTGAAAATGTCCAACACCTGAAAAGAACTAAACGCTCTGGACTTTGGCTCAGATACAAATGGTCACCCAAGTGACAATAAGACTTTGGACTCCATCAGAAAATCAACGACCTCTAGGATCTAGGAACATCTCATGTCCTTTGATGATCCACAGGTGACCAGCGGTTTCCAGGAGAGGACATGTGGTGGGACAGATCTAGAGACAGGACACTCAGATCTTTCTAATGTACAACATCAGAAATAAAAACTTATATGCAAACTATTCCTACGCCGTCGTCCCCGACAGCAAGGGTGTATCCGTTAAAAGACCCCAATCCCCTGCGTTGCACAAGCAATACCCCTCACTGAACTTCTTAAAATTAAACGTGAATTATTAATTAATTATTAATTAATTATTAATTAAGCTCCACAAAGTGAGTAATATATATATGTTAGAGTAAAATATGTCATTTACAAGATGGAATTCCTTGAGTCCATTTATTTGCACCACATTTGGACTAAATACGACCAACAGTTAAGAAATTATGGCCTGAAAACTTTTGGAGATAAAGCGCCCCCTAGTGTCGAGAAACATGCAACCTACTGTTACCAAAATCAATCCAGTTCTTCACCGCACTGAGGTCTAAGTGGGTATACAATTTGAAATGAACCAATGAAACAGTTTTTGAGTTATCGAGCTAAAACGAAGGAATCGGGTGGCGGCTCCATGACGATTCCATAATATCCCCGACTTTTTGGGGGGGTTTATAATGATGTGAAGATGAATTTGCATATGCAGATAACATTAATGCACTGATACTTAAAGAAGTCGCTAATGTAAGATCGTTTCGATGGTCTGGACGAGAAGCAGTATGAAACTGATGGGACTTGAGGTCAGCAGCTCTGTTTGGGATGTTTTTTTCTTTCCAGGTGATAGGAAAAAAAAAAAAATGGTATAGGAAGGTGAAAAAAAGAAAAAAAAAAGTATTTTGTCACTTACGTCTGTGTTTTTTTATTCATGAAAGAGTTAAACCAACACATAGTAAAAAAAAAAGCATATTTTCATGGTTGTATATAATCAGCAGTTTTCACCTGCTCTTCCTTTGCATGACTGCTAAATAATGGCTTCATATCTAAATAGTAAATTAAAAAAAAGCGCCGCTGGTAAAATATCGTTTTGCTCGTGCGTGTCAGGTCATGAAGACCAGGCTGACTCACCGGCATGTTTCTCTGATTGAGGGTTTGGAACATGTTGTGGTTGTGAACATAAAAATATCTCGATGTCTTCTCACCTGACTGTTGAGTCACACGCACAAGAGAGTTAAAATAACTTCTTCGACTTTCTAGAAGTTGCAGAGACGTAAGAATATATATTTACAGCTCTGCGCCTCGTGAGAAGATCCTGATTATCCTCAACCGAAACCATAAACAGATAAACATAACAGCAGTCTTTCTAATAGCTCCATGGGAAAGCATCGCTTTGTTTCTTTGACTTAAATGCTACATGCTAACATGGTATTTGGCTACATCTTATTTTGATGTTATTATACTAGCGATTGCTAGTTAGAACTAAACCCAAGAGTACTGCAAATTCTAATAATTGTTTTAACATTTTAGCTAGCTCCACCTTGAGGTCTAAACTTTATGTTTTCCACTAAATTCCCAGTATTCCTTCAGTTAAAAATAAAACTCACTGTAACCACTTTAAGACAGAAATCGGGAAGCAGTGCTACAACATATGTAAATGACTCTTCCTGCAAAATTTTATTATGGTAGCCCTTAATAAAACTTTGATTTGGAGCTTTTATTTTGAAATACTTCTGGTGAAACAGGAAGCTCTAAACAACAGTTAAAAGGCAAACTTGGGTTCGTATTGGTTTCGCATTATAAGTTTCCAATAAGGATAATTGTGAGGCTTGCTGGAAATGGGAACAAAATATTAGGAGTTTCATTCACGTTTATTATAACTTTGTTCTGTGACATTAATTAATCAGTAAAAAATAATGGTCATTTTATGAGGAGTTTCTTCATCTTTGAGTTATCAACGAATCGCTAACTGCTGCTTTTATGTCTTCCGTTTCTGACATATGATGTCACATGACCTTCCAGCCTTTCCCCTTTATGGTTAACCACATGTGTGATTTGCCTCTGTTACTACCTCTGGTCCCGTCTTAGAGATGCAACAACACCGACACCCCGTTTATGCCTCCACTGTGTTTATAGATAATGGCAGGATGGTGTAAAGACGCACCACCCATGCATTGAATCGGCTGCGTGAGTGAGTCCCTCAACCAAGCTAACATGTTAGCATTTAGCTAGTGCATATTTACTGGAGCCGCCATCATAATTTGGTATGTGAATGCTTTTATTTCCTTGTTAAAGATTATTTTCTGGCCTTTGCCACTATTTGTATTTTGTCAAATGCTTTGGTTTAAAAGTAAATACCTATCCTGAACATTAGCATTACCTCATCCATAGGGCTGATTAGTGAATGCTAGCTTACTAGGACTGGGGGCTTTTCGGGGATATACCCTTGCTGTTGGGTACGTGGCCTACTTTTTAAAGGGGGCAGAGTCCTATCTCCCATTCACACCAGTTTAAAAGCATCTGTGGGCCAAACCACACCTCCCTCAGCTGGAGGAACATTCTACCACATGTTCTGTTTGATGCTGAAAACAATACGCAATACGGGCAACAAAGCAGATCGAACACAGACGTTGGATTTGTGGTTTCTGCTCCTCAGAAAGGAGACAAACAGGCCGGCATTGAGATGGAGATACCTACTTTGTTCTGTCTCTGCTTCTTCTCAGTCCTGGCAGCTGAGTGCCCTGAAAGCTAGGAGACAGACAGGAGAGCAAATAATTACCTTTCCCAGGTAGCTGCAGATTGTTGGGGGCTGTAGGATGAGTGAAGAGGGTCTATGTGTGTGTGTGTGTGTGCGGGTGTGTTTGTCCAAAAATGGTGTGTCCTTTTGACCTTGCCGTGCTGCAGACGCACAGAGAGAGACGGTTTTGTGTCCCCAGACAAGAGGTCTGCTTTCACCTGAGCAGGTCGGCCAATTACACCCTTCAACCCCCCAGCGGAGACAAAAGGCCAGCGGAGTGGGATGAGTGACTGGGACTAGGCTGGAGGCCTCCTGATTAGAGGGGGAGGACTATGAGGGGGGGATGGGGGGAGGGGGGGTGTAGAGAGAGAGAGCAAAAATGATGAATTCAGACGCTTAGAGTTTGGAAATTTCCAAAATAGAAGCCACTTCTTTTTGCTCAATATAATAAAATCCCTAAAGAGATTGGCTAAATGACATTCCTGTGTGCCCTCACCTGTGTGAGCATGCTCAGACGAGCAGAAGATAATGGCCTCGTACACCTGCATGGCTGTTTGGTTCATCTGGTGCATTCCGTGACTTCACACCAGAATCTGGCAGAGAATCCAGATTCCTGTTCTGTAGCGTGAGAGCGGCAGTAAAAGCGGTTTGAATATCTGAAATTAAATTCTCATCATATTATCTTCATTTCATCTGAATGTTTCTGACTCGGTGTAATGCTGCCTTTCTTGGCCAGGACGCTCTTGAAAAAGAATATATTAGAATATATTATAATCTCAGTGAGACTATCCTGGTTAACATAAAAAAAAAAAAAACGAATGAAAATTTAGTTTTTTGCATTGTATGGGTCATACTTTCTGTAATTCATCAATTCATCTTTTTTTTCCCCCACATATACTTTATAGTAATGAAACAAATCATACATAAATACTTATACAAAATGAGGTCATATAACTTTTCTCCATCACTAAGTACAGTATCCAGAAAAAAAGAAAAAATTCAAACAAAAAAACAAAAAACAAATATAGCATACCTCTTAATAGAATGTACATAAAAGATACTAAAATAAATTTAAAAAAAAAAGCCTACTGAGATAAATACAATCTTGCATTGGAATTGAAGAAAGTTTCTATTTTAAGCTTTATTATATGTTTGACATCCATGGTGACCAAATATCTATAAATGCCTCCATTTTCAATGTTTGTTTCAATTACTTTTCCCATGATAAATACATCATTCACCTTTTACCGCCGTTGAGAACATTTTTGGAGAGTTGTGGATGAAACCGTAGTGATGCGATTGTTTTTTTGGGGGGCTATTAATAAAAAGGTCCTTAATAAATACATCTTTTTCTTTTCCTTCCTTTGAATTCCAGTTTGAAAAAACGTTGAGTCAAATTTAACTCCTATATTAAGTATTTGTTCCATTTCTTTTTGGACATCTACAGCTACAATTACTCCGAAGATGAAACGGCTGGAATTCCAAAGTATTTATTTTGGACCTACCAGTCAAACTCATTCCAGTTTGGCCTCTGAGGGAGTTTATGATGTGATAGACAGGCTTCCCTTGGAAATAAAAAACTCAATTCCATTTCCCCCCTTTCTTTATTCTCCTAGTATTCATTTATAGAGTCATTTTGGAATGCTTTATAAAAGCTGGATCTATTTCCTCCCTCCCCCTTAATTGTCTCTCGTTTTAAACTGATAAAGAGTTGTCCTACATCGGAGGATTCTCTCGAGATGGAATCCCGATCTTTATCCTTCTGAAGGTAGTGTCTGACTTGCAGAAATGTATAATGTTCCTGAGCAGGTAAGTTCAACTCTTTTGACTCATGCAGGGACTAAAAACTTAAAGTCTGGGGAATCTTTCTGCTGATTAATGATTAATCGTTATTTTTCGTTGTTTCACAGTGAATCATATTTGAAGTAATTTACCAGAATCAGTGCACAAACCTGTTAATGATAAATCACATTTCAGAGTTAGAGGAAATAAGATTTTTATTGTAGAACACGTACCTTCAAGGCTGCGAAACACTTCCTGGATTCCCTGGAAAAAGTTTGAATTCTAAAGTTAACCACGCTACAATATTAAATGATTATCTGTTAGAATATTTGAAGGTATTATTGTTCTTATTAACTGACAGACAAGCGCAAATAAAAACTTGACCAACTAACCGACAAACCATTGAACCATTTAGCCAAATATTAAACGAACCATTAAACCAACATATTAAACAAATTTATCAAACAGCCAACCAACAAACCAACCAACCAACAATCAGAAATCAACAATACACCAACTGACCAATAATCCCATAAACCAACCAATAATCAACATATTAACCAATTAACCAACCAACCAACAATCAGAATAAATAATACACCAACTGACCAACAATCCCATAAACCAACCAATAAGCAACATAGTAACCAATTATCCAATTAATAAACCACCCGGCCTAGCAACCAATGAATTAACCATCCAATCAACCAACCAACAACCCAATGAATGAATCCATCAGCTGACCACCCAGAGAACCATGAGAAAACTCCCGTCTCCTGTCGTGGTAATTAATCCCCTGGAGTTGGTATTATTTCCAGTTGTTCTGGTGACAGTGATGATTCCGGAGGCTGCTGACGGAGATTTCTTATTTGCACTCAGAGCTACATTTTCTCCTCTTTGAAGGAGTGGAAAGAGGAGCCCGTTATCCTCGGTGTCATCAGGAGAGAACCACGTTCGTCCACAGACGGAAAGTTTTACTACCTGGTCTTATGTTGGGCTATCGGAGGCCATTCATCAATGTGTTTGTCTTCATTTATCTGCATTTGTTGTCGTTTCCCTCTCAGTCCAGCACCGACCGGCTCATTCTTCTCTGCTGTGCAAACCTCTGTGGTCTACATTCATCTCTCAGCTTTTCAAATCCGGCTGACAAGTTTTCTCACTCCTAATTTGTCATGCTGTGTGCTGACCCTGTTCCGCTGTCACATTTAGAGGGCTAATGGGGTCCACTTCAGATAAGGCTTGTTTGACCAACTCCGTGTCTGACCTTTAATGGTCTCCCTCAACAAGAGCACAGCACCCAAAACAAACCTGACCAGAGGTAATATGGAGCGCCGTCAAACGGATGCAAACACTCAGAAGGGAACTCGCATTTTTTACCTCCTCCCTCGGCTACCAGGACTCTGGCCCGCTTCTCACACAGAGATCTGAACGGGTCAAATTAATTATTTATGATGCGCTGATGAGGCGTTTCCAGTTTCTGGGTCTCAAGGTGGTTTCAGTCAGAACCTCAACAATCCACATCTCAAGCTAGTAGAATCCACCAAGACTGGTACTTAGAGGTACGGTGTGTGAAATGTAGTGGCACCTACCCACAAAAACACAAAAAGTCTCTAGAAACTATGTCACAGAACTGTCAAATAGCAACAGTAAATACAGAAAAATCCAAACCAGTTGTGAATTAACTTAAATAAAGTTACAGTAAATAGTTTTACTTTTTACAGCCAGAATATTTGTAAAAGACAGAATTTCACTCTGAAAATACAAACTTTTGGTGAAAATCAACAGAAAAATGCCATTAATTCACAATCAAGTCATCACCGTAAAAAGTATTATTGTATTGTTTTGTTGACGGTGGCTTTCAGGTGTCAAAATGATGTCATCTTCTCCAACCAGGTAGCCTGTTAAGAGATCAGATTCCTTTACACTGATATATTTAGAAATTGTATTTAGTAATTTTTTCTATCAAATTGCAGGGCAAACATTTAAGGTAACGGACATTATCATCCGTTCCTCGTTGTGTTAAACGGTTGACCGTTTTCTCTCAGGTTAATGGAACTCAAATTTTGAAAAACGGAGGATCATACTGAAAACTTATTACAAAAAAAAGCCGGGTAGAATGAAACCTCAACATCAAAATGTAAACATGGGGACTTAACTGTTGAGTGGTGAACTGGTAGACCTCGTCCAAGTCCAAACCCTGTGGGTCCCGCTTTTGGTATTCGAACAGCGCTGCGATGTTCTTTGTGTTCCCCATAAACTTTTCAGTAAGGATACTTTCACAGTAATTATTTCCTTTCCACATTATGGTATTTTTCTCATATTGTCTTTTGTTTGTTCATGTAAGATGTTGCAAACTTACAATAAAGTAAAAAAAAAGTTTGTTTGTTTATCAAAAGTTTGTAATTGTACTGTAAAATTCCGTTTTCCACATATCCTGACTGTAAAAAATAGTAATCTATTGTTTTGAATTTTATTATTTCTTACTGTAGCCATTTGAAAGATTTTTGCTACAATTTTAACGTAGAATTTTATGCAGTAAAATTTGTTTAAAACCCCCCCCCAGCTATTTATTAGATATTATATTCATGTAATATTCTTGTAAACATGTTTACAGTATATCTTATTTTTTTTTTTTAACGGTTTCTACATGGTCACTGTATCTTTTACAGCATAAATTCTGGCGAACTCTGCTGCCATTATGTTTCTATAAACTATACAGAATTTTTTTTACAGTGTGTGATAGCCTCATGAGTTTTGGGTGCTTATGACCTTGTCACTGGTTCAGCAGTTGTCGTTCCTTAGGCAACTTTGGAAGGTGCTGCAGACCATGAAAAACCCAGCAAGGTCAGCAGTTCTTCAGATGTTCTGACCCAGTCGTCTAGCCAGCACTATTTGGTTCTTGTTGGATGCTCATAGCCTCACGATGGCCCATTTCCCCCCACATCCAACACGTCAACTTCATACAAAATATTCTCCTGCTACCTTATGCATCCCACAGTGGTTCTAATGTTATGTCTGATCGGTGTATATGCACCAAACATTAATCATCTCGTTTCTCTACCATGTTCTGAAATCCATTAAGAACTCCAAGACAAACTACAAACTGGGACTAGATGATTTACTCCTGGTCTGATCAGATATGAGCTCCTGATCCTTCAGCTCTCTCGATTCCCACACTCTCCTGTCTCCACTGCTCACCTCAACCGTGGAGGTATAGGAAGTGGAGGGAAAACCCGCCGGAATCCCCTCCTTCTGTGTGGCCTGGACCCCACCTCCAACTGGTCCTCCTACGATTACATCACCAAGCAGCATTAAAAAGATTAAGTTGTCAATACTCCGAGCAGAGTGTCTGATTTCAAGAAAATGATTCAATCTGTAAATGTTGGTCATATTACAAAAGGTATAGATTTAGTTGAGGCTGAAAAATCGAACCCATGACCTGACACATTTTCCATAGCTCCATATGAACACGCAGCATAGGAGACCAGGCCAGACCACTAACAAGCCCCCGATGGCCCTCCTTAATAATATGGGACTAACTGATGAAGACAAAGTGGGGGGAAGGAGACGGGGTCTCTGGAGGAAGTGCTGTGGCTCTGTGTGTGTTTCCGTCAGAGGAGGAAGTTCTAACCCCTCTGGAGGCTATTATCAACTAGCACCATTAGCGCTGTGGCCCACATAGAAGATGCAAATCAGATAGAGAACCACAGAATGACAGGGTGACCTGGTGGGTGGTGTCAGACTTTTGTCCAGACTAAAATCTCTCAGTAAGTCGTGTACTGAATGTAATGAATGCTTGGAGATATCTGTGATTCCAGAAGATGAAAGCAATATTTATGTGATGCTCTCTGGATATTCAGAGTAACGCAGAGGATGTGGTTTTACATTTAATTCTATAAATACCTCATCATCTCAGTGGATTAGAACCTCTTTTACTCGTGTCTGGACTCATAGGTGGCTAGGACTCGTATCTGGACTTGTAAGAGGCAAGGACCTGTAGGTGGACTCCTAGGTTGGTAGGACATGTATCTGGACTCGTTGGTTTCTACGACTCAAATCTGGACTTGTAGGAGGCAAGGACCTGTATCTGGACTCATAGGTGGCTAGGACTCGTATCTGAACAATACGAGTCCAAGCCACTCGTATCCTGGATAGGACTCGATACGAGTGGCTAGTCCAGATATGACTAAGATATGAGTCCTACTCCATATATGAGGCCTAGGACTCATATCTGGACTTGTACTCAACTAAACTTTATTTCTAAGCACATTTAAAAGACAAAAGAGTTGTCCAAAGAGCTGTACAGTCAATCAATTGCATAGATAAAAAAAATAAAAAAAAGTTTATATCGAAGGAAAGCAACAAGACCACAAGAAATAAATGTCCAACACTCATCCTGAATTAAAAGCCAAGGAATAAAAAAAAGAGTCTTATGTTTTTGTTCCCTGGTATGCAGATGACATGTTTGATGGAAATAAAGGGCCTAAGGGAAGAGGCCCTAATATTAATATTTATAAGAAGTGGTGATATTCGTAATGTGCTGAGCACCAATCAAACATTAGGAACACTCAAAATATCTTGAGAACATTTTGTATTTCTTCTTTAACACAGAAATACTGGAAACACAAGATTTTGAGTCAATATTTAAAAATTAGGAATCCTACACTGATGCAAATATTAGCTCATAACCATTGAAAGTGTTTGCCCTGCAGGGTTTAAGGACATTTTAACATCTTTTACATATCTTTTTCAACACTTACCCAAGTTTTCCTTTGTAAAATAATGACACAATCTCAGCTTTCTCAGAGAAATGTGTAAAGATAGGAATTAGTTTACAAAACACCTACTGTCTGCCAAACACCACTGGGATTTTCAATGTGAAGAGGTCATAGGTCAGATAAGACCAGAGCAGAGTTTTTGGGCAAAAAACATCTAAGATGGTTGTGAAGTAGCAAGAAAGGAAGCCATAGAGAAAAGCTCCTCATACCCACTGTGAAGTCTGGTGGTGGATATTCGATGCCGTTTGGCTGTGTGATATATTTTCACAGAGATTCTGTCTCAAACATAAATTACTTTATTGTTCAAATGGTAGAGGAGGATTAACATCATTTGAGTTTTCCAGATTATACTCCATTTTTAAAACCTCCCACTGCTGCATTAGCTCCTTTTAGCTGCTGTGATAACCTCTAATCCATTTGTCTATAAAGCACAATGAAGAAATGTGGGCTGAATAGCTAATCTATTTTATCTCCAGTGCTGTTATGGTTCAATCATCAAACATTAAGTAATTTCTAACAGGTGCGTGATGAAGTTTGAATGCTATCTGGTATACAGCATCATAAGGTAGATATGGGTTTGGGCTTCGAGCCAATAATGGTTATAGGCTTCATTATGGCTGGTACACCTGCAGAATGTGGAGAGCAGGGCAAACAGGAAGTCCTGTTTGCAAGCAGACGTTCATGATGGCATTACAGCGCAGTAGAGAAAAGTCATACATAGCTTTACTGTCTTAAACACACTAATGCAAACATCTGGTGAACAGGATTCTAAAAGAGCTCATCACACACACACTTTCACGGTCTGTTCCCTGACATATTCCTCGATGAGTGTTTGTTTAAACTTAGACTTATCCAGGAATTCTGGCAGCTAAGTCCAGGATGTGCACTGTATAGAAAAAAAAAGAGAAATTGAATTCAAGTCATCATCTTTCATGTGTATAAATAAACTCTACATTTAAAGTTTTCTAGCCAAAAGATTCCAAACAAAAGTTGTTCTAAATGTCGTTTTGTATAATGATCTAAGCCTCTTCTTTTAATTTCAATATATTACCAATTATGGGATATCTTTTGATTGTCTGATCCGTGAATTAGTTTTTTCGTTACCGCATTAACACGAAGGATCTGAGGCATTTTCATTATTTATTTTCACATAAACCATAGTACGAGGAAGTACTGGATTGATTTTGATAAAGGTATGTTTCAAATTTCCTGCACTAGGGGGAGTTTTATCTCCAAAAGTTATCAGGCTATAATTTCTTATCTGTTGGTCTGATTTAGTCCAAATGTGGTGCACATAAATCTTGTATACATCATATTTTATTAAAATAGTTACTATTTGTACTCACTAGGGGGAGCTTTATTCACAAAAGAGACTCACAAAAGAGACTGTTATTTGGACATAACTTCAAACTTAATTTTAGTTGATCAATCGGGGGGGGCTTGCTTATACAACGCAGGGCATTGGGGGCTTTTCAGGAATACACAGCCACCAGACGTTTGCCCATCGGCTCCTCGCCAAGGTCTGGCTGCAGAATGGTTAACAGTCTCCTCCTCTCCAGTTAAGGGGTCATAACTCCATAGGAGCCGATACAATGCGGTTGTCCTCATGAACTCCTGGTAACAACCAGAGCAACAAGGCTGTAAAGACAAGCGGCTGAAATGAGCTTCCATTGTGGGGTTGTTGGGCTCAGCCTTCACCTACCAGAGTTGAAATGAGGAGCTCTGACATCCAGAGGATGCTCCAAGTACAAACACTGTCCCTGATCGGGATCGTCCAGGGAGGCCTCCCTTTGGAGGTTTTCCAGGCACGTCCAACTGGGAGGAGACACTTCCAATATATATATCTCAACTGGCCTTGATGAATGAGCTGGAGACTGTTGCTGGGGAGAGGATTGTTTGGAATACCGTGTTAGGCTTCCTCCCACCGTGACCCGATCCTGGATAAGCAGAAGAACATGGATATCTGGATGGATGGATGTTCAATTATGTGAAAACTAGACCAATATTGCCAGACTTTGTCCTTATCCGCATTTCTAAAACTCTTAAAATGATATAATGTTATATAAATAACATGTTAACGAAGAAATTATTTGTAATTACATGCAAAATGTCTTTATCCATTTAATGCCATCGGCAAGAAAAAAAAAAAAAACTTTGAAAAAGTATTTTTTCGCATATTTCGTTTCTTTGGGGTATTATGATTATTACAATCAACCTTTATTATCATTATTATTAGTAGTAGTAGTATTAGTAGTAGATGTTAAAATACTACTTATGGAATGGGACTTTCTCAATAGCCATGCTGCCTCCTCCTCGGTGGCCCCTTTGACTGGTTTTGTCCCCCAGGGCGCTATCCTCGGCCCCTTACTCTTTAGCACATACATTCTGCTATTCGGCTATTGGTTCAAGCACATTTTTAAAGAAGAAATAGTGCCTAATAATGAGATCAACCAAACAGTTGAGCAGAACATTAAAGGGTTAAAAAGGACCTGCTATCCTTTCCGTTGCTGCTGCTGATCTTTAGGAGCGGATCTGATCAAACACTACCTCTAATCTAACGTGTGTTTTTGTGAACCAGTAAAGTACTACATGAAACAGGTTATTATTGGTTTAAATGTGTACTCATGTCTCAGTTTTTTAACACAGGCCGCTCATCATTTTAACAAAATGTAAGATTGTCCCAAATGTGTGACTCTACTCAAGTCTTTAATTGTCCTTCTAGGTGTCCCTTTGTCTAAATTCCTGAAAGGCGTTAGCATTGCTGACTCATTTGAGCTGAACGCTGTCATTACCGTCATTCTCTGACGTGATCAAGGAGCTGGGCTGGACTGGAAGAAGTCAGAGGTGAGAAGTCAGATTGGCCCAGCAGGGGATGGGTGTCGGCCGAACTCAGGGCTCAGCATATCCTGTGATGCTTGGATGAAGAAGGTGTCTCATTTATTCTGTTGATGAAGTTAACCAAGGTTCCTTATCAGCATGAAATCATATCTTTCATGGATGAAAATCTATTTTCTATATGTTTGTCATCGGCTTTAATTCACGTACAGTTTGTAAGTATTCACGGAACCCTTAGTCATCGGAGAAGCAGGAATTTTAATTGGAATGGACCACTTTAGAGAAAGAGGTTGTTAAATTGAAAAGGTAGAGTAATTATAGCTTAGAGTGTTGACTCACCTGCTACTTGCTCACGCAAACAAAGGTTGTTTGCATCCATTATGATGTTGAGTTATTGAGAAGTGAAAGGAGACACATCTCAGATATTTTGCAGACGTGCTTCTTACATGTTGACGTCAGATATTAAAACCCTTTAAGCTTTAAAAAAAAAAAAAAAAAAGGATTTTATTTTTCTTTAGCAAATTTTATTTTTCTTTTGCAAATTTTATTTTTCTTTGCAGCATTTATTAATTTAACATCTTAGACTTTCCAAATTTACCTCAAAATGACAAATAATTTGGTCAAGCATGTCTTCAAACTTTTTCAGACGGCAGGTTCCAGCTCCTCTTTCAAGACAGTGGCTAAAGGCGTGCCCCAGGGTTCTTTGTTAAGACATATACTGCTCTCCGTTTATATTAATAATCTGTGTGAAAACGTATCAAGTTCTATGCGCTATTGTTATGCTGGCAACGCCATTAATTCATTTATTTTATTTGTTTATTTGACATGGACTCTGGCACAGCTTGTTAGCTGTGCCAGAGTTAGCTATAAGCTAATTTACATATGTAGTCCCCGGGCAGGAGACAAGGGAAAAACATCACTACTGTATAAAAAACAGTGACACGAAAATACATATCTATCATAAAATAACATCAGCGACCCAAACAACAACAACAATAAGATATCAAAGCATTAAAGCAATACAACCATTACGATAAATATTCATGAGATTAAACGTTTGCATTTATGATTGATGGGTACATGAATGGGTTGATTTCAGCCATCATTTCATCTAACATTTAAAATCACTGAAGCTAAAGCGCTTGGCACTGAGTTCCAAAAGAATCGGTGGCTCTAATAGAAAGGGCTGATTAGCCACATGCAGACGATGTGTGCTGTATCACACAATCTGAGCGCAGTGCCACAAAGTTTTACAATGGAGGATGAGCCTCCATTATTATTGTTGGCATTTGAATTTTTATCATCCTCCGTTTAATGTTGTTCACTCTATTCTGCAGAGACTAAAACTGGTTTTAGATACGGACAAAACTCAACTCAAATGTTCTCAAACGCGAGTGAGTTGCCACCAAAGCTACCATCAAATACTTTCACTTTTCAATGAAAAAAGAATATGATTAAAAAAATACTACTTATTGTACAGGGCTTTTTTCATTAGCCATGGTTAATACCTCCTCCTTGGTATTCCCTTTGACCTTTGTTGTCCCCCAGGGCTCCATCCTTGGCCCATTATGCTTCAGGATATGCTGCGACTAGGACCTTTTATAAACAGGTTCAGTGACATTTTTTCAATAAGAAATAGGGACTGAAAATGAGCTCAACCAGACAGCTGAGCAGGACATTAACGGGTGAAGAACAAACAGAGTAAGTTAGAGCGACATCATCACGATCTGGCGAGCTGGAGTAGAGAAAAATGCAACCCTTCCAGTGAGTTGGGTTCATTACTTTACTAGTCTGATCAACCATCAGTCACTTTCTGGGAATAAATACGAAGTCACTAAAGACCTTGTCACAATTGTTTGATAAAGATGTGCTCAGGCTCTCACAACCCATAATTTAGCAGGAGATTGATGTGCAGATAACTGAAACCTGGTTTGATTCTTATCATTGATGACGCTTCTACACAGATAATGATTCCCTCTGGGTTGTGTGGAGTATTTCTGCACTTTCAGTGTTGTTTCAGCATGTAGAAAGAGACGGAGACAAAAGGAAAGTTCGCTTTTCATTTTAATGAAACGAAAACCAAGTCTGGGATAAAATGTAAGATGCATTGCATTGAAGAAAGTCGGATGGAAAAAATGACTTTAAGTTTTCCCTGTTAACGGCTGTTCTTGTAAATTGTGTACCTGAGAAAAAGTTACATTTTTACATTTAAATAAGAAATAAAAGGCTTAGAATTCCCAATAGATGAGAGCGCACCACTCAAACACTCAAGAAATGTTTCCATACATTTTTATGAAAAAACATTGAACAGTAGTTGTATTGTGCGCCAACACCTCTCATCAAAGACAGAATAAGGCAACAGAACTAATGTCAATTCTACTGGTAAACAGATGCAAAATGGAATTAAGAGTCTCCAGAAGGTCATACAGCAAATCAGAAACTTCACAGACCAAATCATCCTTTCTTCTTCTTTGTGGTTTTCACTTTAGGGGTCTCCACATTTGTTTTTTATCCAGCCCTTTCATCTGCATCTTCCTGGGTCACAACAAGCAACTGCATGTCCTCTCTCATCACATCCAGAAACTTCCTCTTTGGTCTTCCCAGTTTTCTCCTGCCTGGCAGCTTCATCTCCAACATCCTTCTACCAATAGATCCACTATCCAAACCATCTACCCCCCAAAGGCCTCTCTGACTTTGTCTCGACGTCTAAGCTGGGCTGTTCCTCTGATGTGCTCGTTTCTAATCCTGTCCATCCTCATCACTCCCAGAGAACATCTGAACATCTTCATCTCTACCACCTCCAGCTCTGCCACCTTTTTTTTGGTCAGAGCCACCGTCTCTAAACCATCCAGCAGAGCTGCTCTCATCACCATCTTGGAAACCTTTCCCTTCACTCCTACTGCTACTCTTCTGTCACAGATAGCTCCTGAAATTCTTCTCCACCCATTCCACCCTGCTTTCACTCGCTTCTGCACCTCTTTTCCACACTCCCCATTGCTCTGAACAGTTGACCCCAAGTCCTTAAACTCCTGCACCTTCTCCACCTCTACTCCTCCATCCTCACCTCCTCCTGCCTCCCTTTCATTCACACCCATGTATTCTATCTTACTGCGACTGACTTTCTTTCCTCTTCTCTCCGGCACATACCTCCACCTTTCCAGGTTTTCCTCCACCTGCTCCATGCTCTCACTACAGATCACAATGTCATCCACCAACATCGTAGTCCACAGATATTCCTGCTGTCGTCCTGTCCATCATCTTAGCAAACAAGAAGGGGATAAGAGGCAATCCATGGCGCAGCCCCAGCTCCACCTTGAACTAATCAGTACTTCACACCTCACTGCTGCCATGCTGCTCTCACACATAAACCAAAAAAAAACAAAAGTTAAACAGTCATTTCAAAAAGTGATAATATCGCATATAACAGAATGTTATTTCAAATTGTAAGATATTATTGAACAAGTAAAGGATATTCCACATGGATGTTAGTCCCCTTATTTATTGAATAATTGCTTAGGATTTATGTTGTTTAACGGCATTTGAGTAACAGTCTTTCTAAAAAGTGTATATTTTTAATGACCTGTAACGCCTCCCAGAGGGCGGCAGGGTGAAAAATCCCATAATAACAAAAGGCATCGTGTCGTAGTGATGATACTACATGTTTCCCAGCCTTTCATCCATCATCTGTAACTGCTTCCCCTGTGCTGCATCGCTATCATTTATTCAAACAGTGGAATAAACACTGAACAATTAATCAGTTCATCTCAGAGTTAACAAATAATGGAGACAACCATTAATCATCCAGAATCGTCTTTACAACCACAGACAATCCAGAGTCACCAACTCA
Source organism: Lophius piscatorius (assembly GCA_009660295.1). Lineage (NCBI taxonomy): Eukaryota > Metazoa > Chordata > Actinopteri > Lophiiformes > Lophiidae > Lophius > Lophius piscatorius. The sequence continues at coordinate 19,240 of VRLP01004254.1, read as the reverse complement.
CCTATATTGCATGTTTTTGGACTGTCGGAGGAAGCAGGAGAACCCAGAGGGAACAAACTCAAACATTCAAATTCCCCGCAGGAACGCCTCGTTTGAAACTAGAACCTTCTTGCTGAGAGGAAGGATTGCTCACCAGTACGCCACAATTCTCCCCTTAAAGGCCTCCACAAGGCTAAAATAAAAATAAAATACTTAAAACGGTTGAACTGACGGGCCTGCATCAATATTATAAATTAAATGTATAATAATTATTATTATCTACATAAATGCTCCGAGGTTCGCGGTACATGTTCCTTTTGGACGCATCTACTCCTTTAAATTGCGCTTAATCTTGGTACAAAGTTTTTTATTTAGTCTCTTAATTATTTTTGATTCATGCTGATTAGCAGCTGATGGCATCCAGATGGCAGAAATGATCCATGAGCTCTGTAAATATGAATTAGCCTACATCCCCCGCAGCGATAGAGAAAAAAAGTAAGCAAACCAACGCCATTTGTGCCGTTTAGCCTTTTGGCTAAACGTCTAGACTCAAATCACCTGATACGACAACAGGAGAAAATGTTTAAATATGTTCTGTGTTCTTTTCTACATCCAAAAGCTCTTGTTCACATTCACACAGATCTGTTGTTTTGTGGTTTCCTTCCTCTAAACTCTGTCGAGGCTCAAGTCCTGGGGCGATTAGCAGTTCTTCTTGTGGAGCAGTTGGGGTTCATTTAATCAAATCTTGATCTTCTGATTGTGTGGTGTCAGTCTTTTCGCCCCACCTGTGACCCAAACTCTTCCCAAATTGAATGTTCGTGACAGCAGAGATAACCTCGCAGTGATTTTCATCGGGTTGTTAGTGCTAGCTAAACATGACCTGTTGGATACCCGAGCTGAGCTTTGTTCTGAAACGTTGCGGCTTCCAGGAGGATTAACATCCATCCACACCCGCGCGGACATGAGCGCGCTGACAGGACGCGGAAATCTACTGTACATGCACATTAACACAGACGGTGATCAATCTGAGCCCTTACACACTCACGACAGCACAGTATCTGGAGAAACACCACGGACCTCCACATAAACAAACATTCTCACACTCTTGCTCTGCTAAGTAAACACCGAGCGGACCCTGCCCACTCATATTGACAGAATATTGTTTCTCCTGTTACTTCTGCACTTCTTCACACATGTTGATCTCCTCAAGAGAGATTACTGCCAGCGTTTGCTGTTGACTTTGGTCTCTCCTGGTACTGACAAGTGGGATTACACATCCTGAGTTGTAGCTCCTGTTATCGGTGGGTGTGTAAATAAAGCAGGCGAATGTGGGGGGGCAAGTTTGGGCTAACTGCCTCGCCAGGTCATGGATGAAGTAAGAGTGCTTGTGATGGATACGATACCTGGAATGCCAGTTAAAGTCAATCCACACATGATTCACCTTCTGAGAGTTAACTTGGCCTACAACAGCAAGGGTATCCCCTTCGAAAAGCCCCCAATCCGCTGCGTTTTACAAGCAATCCCCCTGATTGTACTACTGAGATTAAATGTGAAGTCACGTCTGAAAATCAAGTTTCAACATAGACTTTATTGTCATTCAGACTATTAACCAAGTACACAGTATAACAAAATTACTTTGCATTCAGCTCCACAACAAAATAAAGAAATTTACAAAAAACGGGAAAAAAAGCAGTAATTTAACTACAAATTAAAAAAAAGCAGTTTGTACATAACTAATTGGGGTTACTGCTTTCAGTCGTAGGATTAATGCAGTGGTAAAACCGCCACTGTTAAATTTGATAACAGAAATAAATTAACAAAAAAATCTCTCCCTAATAAGTAGAGTAAAGATGTAAGATGTATAGATATATAAAGATATGATTCATATGCACTAAATTGGACCAACGGTTCATAAATGGTGGCCTGAAAACTTTTGCAAATGAAGTTCCCCCCAGTGGTGTAAAAATCTCCAATTATTCAGGGGTGTGAGTAGAACTAGTTAGCCAGTTTAAAACCAGTAAAAGTATAGATACTAAAAATTAAGATACAAGTAATACAGAAATACCAAAAATTGAGAAAGTTAAAGTATCAAACTGTTTCCTTCCTTCTCAGTCATAAGCTGCCACAGAATGAAAAACCTGAGTAAAGTTCATTCCTGTCAAAAGCAAATATGTCATATTTGTATTTTTAAACAGTTAACTGCCAACTAGCTCAGTCAAGCATGACGACAAGAAAAATGAAGGGAAACATTCCTGCAGCATTCTAAATATTTTTGATAAAGTCTCTCTCTATCTGTTCGTTAGACTTGAGTGGACCTCAGTTTCCAGTCTGTATGCTAAGCTAAGCTAACCACCTACTGGATATATCTCAGTTTATGTCAAACTCTTCTTTTTGAAAGTTTGAGTCAAAAATAATTAAAGGCTGACAGGAAACGATCTGGTCTAAATTGACTGAAATATTAATAAAGGATTCGTTTCATTCATTTCAGGAACGTTTACGGCGTTTATACAGGATTTAAGCTTTTAAGAATTTTAGATTTTGGTCAGTAAAATGCAAATGAACATATATAATGTAATACCACTTTTTACGGTGGCTGTGATTCTGTGTGCAGTCGTCAATCTGCAGCGTAAACAAACATTCACAAGAAGTCATAAAAGAAGAAGGGACCCTTTAATCCTCATCCTCCCTTTGTTTTGGGATGCTGCGCACAATAACGTCATTCACCGCAATAAACACGTCCTGACAGACAGACTGACTGAGAGCATCCTGCCGGCGTGTGTGTTCCCTGTCCTGCAGTGTTATTTGCCGTTATCCCGGGACTCTGGGGGTGTTTGATATCATCCCCTGCGGTGCCCTCTTTAGACCCTCTTTAGCGGCCCAAAGGCTAAAGCAAGCCTGTGATTGTAGCCCCCCGCCGTGCCGGGAATGAGGGGCCTGCCTCCCTCCAATTACACCAAGCCCTGCCCCATGAAACGCGGGGCTTTACGGCTCTTATCCAATATGAACCCCAGGCAATAGAGGGCAGGGAGAATAGAGCAGCAGCAGGTAGTAATGGAGCTTAAATGGCAGCAGGCATTCCTCAGTGTGAGGCCCCTCCCCCTGCAGGAGACAGGTAGAGCGACAGGTGAGGGATGGATGAGGGTTCACGCACCGAAACATGCCTGTGCAGGCACACTGACTGGCCACGATTTATTTCACTACATAATCCATTCTACAAAACCTGTGTCAATTATTTTTTAAATCTATAGCAATTCTATATTTTTTTTACAGTCTATAATATTTGTCTTAAAAATGCTGCTGGAATTAACTCATCATCATCAGATTTGGGCACCAATAATAAACAAATAGTTATGTAAAGTAAAGACAATACCTTAACTTGTATCTTAAATTAAGATTTATTTTCTGTCTCGGATATTATTTTAAGTTGTAAATACCTACCTTATTGAGTGTTACAAGTTGAAGTAAGTCTTTTTACAGTGTGCATTATTCTTATCCTTATGTAATACTTCTTTCTTCTCTCTGTGATATAACATTGTAGAAACGTGGTTGAGATGACAATGGACTCTGTAAACGCTCCTCTTGCGCCTCCTTACTTTCAGGAGATTAAGCTTTTGTAACTGCGACCTTTAACCCTTTAATGACCTCGTCAAGAAAAACAAAATGGAAAAAAAAATGTATTTGCAAACAGTTGAGCAGGACATTAAAGGGTGAAGACACCAGATTTTTCATAAGACGAAGAATAAAGGGAAATATGTAAAAAAAAAAAAATGTAATAAAGTGCTGTTTTAAACATTAAATATATAATTAGTTCAATATTTACTTCAAATTTCTATTGCTTCTTTGTTTTTCTTTTAACCGTCTTACATGTTTCTATGAATATTTCTTTGATGTAACAGTGTAGAAACGATTACAGGCCAAGTAGAGCCTGACATGCTCATCATTTGGATACTTATATATATTAAAAGCAGTGGCATATACTAATAAGCAGCAGAATATTTTATCTGGTGCTTTATCTGGAGAGTTTATCCTCAAACTGTCACTCTATATATTGTTCTTTACACTTTTTAATTTATTTTATTTTATGCAAGTAAAAATGTGGATTTCCGAATTTGTCTCAAATCTTAATTATATTTCATAAAGTCAGATCAAGGCCTGTAGGTTTTCTGTTGTATCCTTAAGAAGAATAAATGTGTTTCAATGTGAGATATTATTATTATTATTATAATTATTATTATTATTATCTCCATCTTTCAGTACAGCCCAAAAGGAATGTTGTTGTCTTGGAAAAGTGCCGACGACCCAGGCAGAAGGTTTGGTCAGGTACTGTAACATCTGATGCTGGGGCATGCTGGGTAATATGGTGCCTTCACATACCAGTCCACCCTTTTTCATTGTTCACAGTATATTTAAACAAACATCAAATTGTAAATGAAGCCGTAGGCCGTCCATAAATAACGATAGTGATTTTATGGTAGGAGGGACCCCAGGAAGGGGGGCGGCCCGGTATTTTAGCCCCTGCTGTGAGAACCCAAGAGGCGCAGCAGAGGGAAGTTAACTGGAACTGTCCTATCAGTGGGTACTCAGCGTAAAACTTTTCTCCATTATCATGCTACAGAGACATAAAATACATCAATATCATGCACACGGGTGACCGGTCAGTGTGTATTAAATATGAAAATGATCGGTGAAAGAGTTTCTGGGTTATCACGTTAACACGAAGGCTCCAAGGAAGCAGCGGCGATGACGATTCCATAATATCCCAGACTTTACGGGGGTATAGTCATAATAATAGGTTTCTTTTGGTAAAGTGAAGAAGTTAAGTGGAACCTTCTCACACCTCACAAGTATTAAATCTTAGTAATTCTTCAAAAAAAACCATCTCCAAGCCCCCTCTCGTCACAGGACAGGACAGATCCCGGCGGGACAGACCAGGGGCAAAGGTGTTGGCCAGGTATGTTTCCTCCTGCCAACATCCCACTGTGTAACAGCATGGGGTGAACTAATGACACTAACATTTTACCAGACATGCTTAAAAGACATTCCTGTCCTAAGTAGAAACCTGAGCTTCATGTCTTCTATGAATTGGGATTTTAAGATTGGAGTGACCCCCAGAAAAGGGGGCGGTCAGGTGTGGTAGCCCCTGCTGTGAAGCCCACCGGGCAACACCACGAGAAACGTAGGCACTGCTGTTACTGGATGTGTCTATACATTTTATTTTGGAATAAAGCGAAAAAAGGTTTTAAAGTAATTTCTTCTGATGGACGTCAATGAGATACTCCAAATATGTTTCCTCAATCCACTCTACATCTCTACTGGAGTAAACTGCAAAAACTTCCATCCACCAGAAATTAGGCCTACACCGTTGTCCCCGATGGCAAGGGTATATCCTCAAAAAGTCACCAATCCCCTGCGTTTTACAAGCAATCCCCCTGATGGAACTCCTAAAATGAAATGAAAACTATTAGAGTAAAATATGATTCATACAAGATATCCTCCAGTCGATTCATAAGCAATACTTATGTGGTATAACAGTGGAATTAGAAAATGGTATTCAGGGATGTAATACATTTTTGCCTAATTTCTTAAGCAAAAAATAAAATGCTGCTGGATGACAATCCTTCCAACCACACAAATAATCCATGAATTAATAATTCTAATTCTGCCACTCAACCTCCCTACCCCTCAAGAATGTGTTATAAAATTTGTTTCACAACATTTTGGGTCATTTTTGCTGACGTGGAAACATTACCTCCACGATGGAGATCAATATACAGAACCCACAATATAGAGCTCTCTTTAATGGCAACCATTTTTTTAAAAAATGATAAATTGAGATGCAAAGAAATATTTTTATTGTGCCAACTTTTTGGTGATATAATGACGAAAGTATAAAAATCCAAAATATTTCAACTCCCAGGTTCTTATAACTCTTAACTCTTTAATGTTTTCACCAAAAACAAACAAACAAAACAAAAACAAGGGAAAATGTATTTCTTTGCAGATTCAAATGATGGATGGAAATGACAGACAGTTTGGTCAAGCGTATTTTCAAACAGTTAAAAATAAAATGGACTTAAATGTTTTTGGTTGTATCAAGTCACATAATTCTGTTTACTCACATGCTTTGCCATGTGAAGAACAAAAGAAAGAAAACCCCTTACTTTAATGAAAAGGACTTTCTCCTAACCATGTTGAATGCCTCCATATCAGTGGCCCCTCTGACTGGTGGTGCCCCCCAAGGCTCATCCTAGGCCCCTTAGTCTTCGGCGTGTGCATGCTGCCACTGGGTCATATTATAGATAAGTTCAGTCACATCTTTCAAGAAGAAAAGGGACTTAAAAGAGCTCAACCAAAAAGGTTTAATATATTTCTTAAATACGGTGAGGCATGAATAAACATTTATGAACAGACAAACATGTTGAATCCCCCCACTGGGAAATATCTAACCAGCACACTCCTGGAAAACCATTGGCTGTCTTTCCTTTAGTTTCATGCACTATGGGAAAATAATCCATAGCAGTAAAGCTTAAGTGGTGACTGTTTTTATTTGGTTTCATGTCAGTTTGAGGATTGTAGTATTAGATTTTATGATCATCTTTTGACATAACTCAACTTTCCACAGTGGAGAATAAAATAGGTCATGCTTCCAGTGTTTGGCCACTTCAGCGCCGACCAGTGAATAAAGGGTGTTGGTAACAAACGGGGCCTCATTGTTTTCTTTTGGCAGAGCCACTGTTATTTCTGGCTGGTGTTCCATCTGCCTGTGATCCTTCATTTTGTTTTAATGCCATCTGACCCCTGGCATCTGCTGCGCCGTTTGAGAAGCACTTCCTTTTTACCAGGAATCCAGCGGAGCAATTAACGAGAACTCTCATGTCTTATCCGAGGCACTGGCCTAACAGAGTATGTGATTGTACTTGTTCTTAATACATCACGGGGACCCTGATATGGCTTTTAAACAATAAAAGAGTACATATAGGTCCTTACAATATAAACATGCTGCTTGAAGGTTGAAGGTTAAGTTAAAAGTGACAGGTTGGGTTTGTATCTGGTTAAGATTAAGAATGTCCTGATCAGCTGTTTGGTTGAGGTCACTATGAGTCACTGTTACGTATTAAACTTTTTTACTGAACCTGTTTATAATAGGACCCGGTGGCAGTACTGAATACTAAATAGTTGGGGGCCAATGATGGGGCCATGAGGGACACCACCTTTCAAAGGGACCACGGAGGAGCAGGCATTTATTATTTATTTATTATTTGGGCTATTAAAAGAGGACTTACCGAAGAGAATTATGTAACTTTATACTACCAGAAAAGTAAAAGAATTTTCTACAAACATGCTCTACCAACAGGTTGAGCTATTTTTTTGATTTTTTTTATTTCAATTTAAACATTTCTTTTTTTACTGTTTAAAAACATGCATGACCAAACATTACAGGCTCTACCCCCCGTGACACTGAGCAGGATATGCAGTTACAGATAATGAATGAATTAATGAATGAACGGTAAATGTAAAGTAATAATAGATTAATAAATGCCCCAAAGAAAGAAAATATGCCAATATTTTTTTGGAGAGGTGAGGACATTAAAGGTGAAGGATGGATCTGTGCGTGTGTGTAATTGTATTTGTTTCTGCTACGAAATATGGACTGCATCCTTCTAACTTTACAAATTGATGATGGCTCTACATTCTGGCCTGCTTTAAGTGACGCAGAAACGCAGCTGTGTTTGTGGTGTCTTCATCAAGCTTTCACCCAGCACCCATGATGTTCATGTTTTACTTGCGCCAGCAAAACTGGAGCTGTGGTCAGGACCATTGTTGGTGCGTTGCTATCTTGAAGCAGCAGAAACATGACTTAAAGAGGCGTCAGGTGTGCCCACAAAGACACCTTAACAATATTTACACACTCTGTTTGTTACCCATTAGTGACGTAGTGATACTGATATCATCTATCTAATTATCCAACAGATTGTACAAACTATATATATGCTGTCATCCTCAACAGCAAGGATATATCCCAGAAAAAGTCCCTTTCCCTTGCGTTGTACAAGCAATCCAAGCCTCCTAACAGAACTCATCAAATTAAATGTGAAGGTATTTCAACAGTATTTATAGTTTGAACCGCCCCAAGTGAGTAAAATTTTAACAATTAGATTAAAATAGCGGCAAAATATGATATACCTGTAAACAAGATATGTCTCCTTGGGTCCATTCACATGCACCGAAGTTGGACTAAACTATGTCCAGAAAACTTTTGGAGGGAAAGCTCCCCCTAGTGTCAGACACAAACAGACAATTCTGTGAAGTTGAATTTGAGGAGATATTGAAAGACCATAACTTCTAAAACATCAAAGTTCACTTGAGTTCAATACAGATCTAAAAATATTGGAGGAAAAAATGAGTCTGCCAATTTTTGGTTTATGTACATAATTCTATGATATTATTCGCATATTTGTAAACATCCTTGGCTTCATGGCAGCTGGACAGTTCAGTGAGTCACACCACTGACTTTGGTAATGGAGAGTGGAGTTTGAATCTCCGTTGAGGCAGAAATCCAGTGTGGACCCTTAGGCAAGGCTAATGCTACTAGCCTACCTCAGCCATTGGCGCTACTACAAATTCAATAAAGATTTCAATTCAATAAAGATTCTATGCCAAGGGGCCACCCCTTGGCATAGAATCTTTATTGAATTGAAATCTTTATTGAATTGAAAACCTCTTGGCCAAGAGGTTGGAGGGGATATTTCATCATCTTCCTCACAAGCCCCAATAATATTATATTAACAACAGCTGGATATCGGGAAGACATTTTTTTAATATATATTAATTGTTTAATATTTCCAGGGGAGCACAATTATTATTGATTGTCCACCTATATACAGTGCTGTTTTAATGGTATATATACTACATTTAATTGTGTAGCTAAACAGTTTACGGAACTTTAATACATTTATAAAGTTAGTCGTTTTTCTATGGGGACAGAATCTACAACTGAGACTCGAACCAACAACTTTTGGTTCCAAAGGCTGCTACATATACTGCTGCTTCGCCTTGATAACAAAGTTTATGTAATAGCTACACATAATGAAGTTTAAATATTTATAATTTTTCTATGTGCATACACTATACTTGAAACTGAGACTCAAACCCGCAACTTTTGGTTCTAAAGGCTGCCGCCTACGCCACTGGGCCATCGATAACAAAGTTTTTTGTAATAGAAACACATACTACAGATTGTTTATAAGAAAGTTGATAGTTTTCTCTGGGGGGCAAGCTATACTTGAAACTCAGACTCAAACCCTCAATCTTTGGTTCTAAAGGCTGCTACATATATCACTTGGAAATCAAACTGCTGATTTGACAAGATAACAAAGTTTATGTAATAACTACACCTAATACAGTTTGTGTGTAATAAAGTTGATAGTGTCTCTGTGGGGGCGAGCTATACTTACAACTGAGACTCATAGCCACAACCTTTAGTTCCAAAGGCTACTGATTTTCCTAGATAATAAAGTTGATGTAATGGCATCATAAAATGCAATCTGTAAAAAGCTCCCCCTAGTGGCTAAAATATGAGCTAATAAGTAAAACAAGATCTACACAAAAGTCTCCAATTCATAGTTTTAAAAGTGTTTCTTTTGGTTAGGAAGTTTTTGTTGTTTTTATTAGTATTTAATATAATCTGAAACATATTTGAGCGCTTTCAATGTTTTTATTGTTCTATAGTTTCTCTTGTTATTATGATTTATTTTGTATGGTGTTTGTGTTGTCTGAAACTGTACTCTTAAACTGCAAACCAAATCTACCTGTGGGTACAACCAAAGTTACCTGAACTCTGATTGTTTCTGTTTCTGTGGGATCTCATTAATACTTCCCTCACTAATGGCGGATTACTACAGCTACATGTATCCCATCAGCTATCAATCACGGCGGGCATTTTCATGATCTGCTGCACTACTAGAGCTGATGCAGACAGAGGATTGTGCAGCGGCCAGCTTCAGCAGAATGAAAATCGTCCAGGCTTCAATCAGGAAGACTGCCCTTGCACTTTAAATTCTCATTTCATGATGTTGCACCTTTCATGCATGCTAATAAACAATTACCTGCGTCATGGTCTGAGATGTTAATTGATCATCTAGCCAATATCTCATTGACACATCTTCATCGTCTTGCAGCTGTCCTTTTAAATAGGATTATTTCCACCCATCCAGTTCCTTCAGATCACTCAACTCAATCGTTCATCAGTCTACACATAGTCATCGGCCACCACCACCAGTATCCAGACTCAGAGAGGATGAGTCACACTGTTTAAATAGCGCTGTACTCGCTGTAGGTACACCTGTCTTTTAAAGGGAATGAGCGATAACACTGGTTGATTTAATCCATGCTAAAATTAATAATTAAGGGATTAAATGTAACCCCTTTGATTACGGCACCACACAGATTGTGTACTGTTTAACAAACTAACAGTTTGATAAGGCACTTAGAATTAGGGTTAAGCGTTAGCCTCATATCAGGATAACTGTGGTTGTTTTGAAACTCATGGATAAGGGAAAATGCATTATGTCGTGTCCTCATAAAAGATGGAGGCAGACCATGTTCACTTGTGTGTGTGTGTGTGGGTGTGTGTGTTTAAGTGTGTGAGTGTATGTGTGTGCAAGTGCATGTGTGTGTGCAAGTGAATGTGTGTGTGTGTGTGTGTATGCGTTTGTGTGTGTGTATGTGTGTGCAAGTGCATGTGTGTGTGTGTGTGTGTGTGTGCGTGGGCGTGCATGAAGTCAGTAATAGAAACACAGCAGAGTTATTAACACGGTTATGGTCTGGCAGAAACAATAACAGTTACATTGCCGGTGAAGGGTTTCCGGTAGGTCTGTATTTATAAAGTTATGGACCAATTGTGCTAATGAACTAAATGTACTAAGACAACATCGCTTTGTTATTGCAAGAGATAAACTTCAGGGTGCAAACCCAACCTTATCTAAGGACAAGTTCTGGTACAATGGAGACATTACTTGTATTTCAAAGCATTGGAACTTATCAAATATGACATAACTATAACAGTCCTTATGCCTATAAAAATACTTAAAAACTTAATGTTAATTTGAACTAAGTTATTATCTATATATCCCATCTATCTGAAACAACATCTATTCATATATTCACTGTTCAAATAATCATTATTTGAATAATCATCCCTTCAAGTAAACCTGAACAAGTGTTATTGCCAGAAATATGAAAATCTGAATATACAATTGAATATAGGCCTGTGCTGTCATTCCTAAGAGCAAGGGTATATCCCTGATAAGCTCCCAATCATTAAGTTTTAAAGCTCCCAAACAAGCAATTCCACTGATTGAACACTTCAAATTAGATGGGAAGTTAAGTCCGAAAAACTTTTTTGTAAAAAAAAAGCTCCACCTCAAGAGAAACGTGAACAAATAGAGTAAAAGCGACATACACAAAATAGATCTTCTTGAGTCAATTCCTATGCACTAAATTTTGACTAAATCGGACAAGCGGTTAGAAAATGATGTCCCGAAGATGTTAATGAATAACGCTCTCTGGATTAGAGCAGAACTGCAGGTATTGATGCATATTCTTTTCCTTTTCTTTTTACTCATAGACAGTATCCTCCTTCTGTATTACCAAGAGTGTTTGACACTTGTTCAAGAACCGTTGAGGTGTTTGCATTCAGGAAAGCCGTCATAGATGCATGTAGTCAGAGAAGTTCAGAAGTTACTGACAGATTGCATTTCAGTATATCGTATCTGACATTTTTGCACCAAAATAAAGGTAAAGTGGAAGAGAAAACTCCATTTTCTGCATCTTATTGAACAAGTTTGTCACATTTTCTATTTAATTGGTCGCTCATTTACTGTATTTAATATTTTCTGTGGTGCAGTAAAACAGTAATTCATGCTTAGATTAAACCATTATTCATCTAGATTAGATAAAGTAAGGTAAGGTAATATCTTATCGCAGATATTACCTTACCTTACCTTTACCTTGGCGCGCTTTTCTTTTCTCTCCCTCAAGGGTAACATCAACATTGTCTGGGGCAAAAGAAAGGGAGGGTTTTAAATATATTTTAAAAAATTAAACATCTTTATTTGCTGATTGCTCTCTTGCCAAAAATTGAAATGCATAAAAAATTTATTTGGTTTCATGCAAATTATTTAATGAGTCTGTTCTTCAATCACTCAGATTGAATTTAGCTGCTAGCGATCTGCTAGTTTCTGCTTCTTATCCAGTGTTGGATCAGAGAGGCTACTGGCAGTGTAGGGTATTCCAGATTTCCCTCTATCCAGCAACGTTTTCCAGCCTAAGGCCTCCCCAGCTCAGATCAGTTATGTTACCGCTCCAACAGGTTCTGGTTCTACCCCGGGGAGTCCTTCTGGCAGCCGACATCACTTCACAAGGGAGACACTCGGTGGGAACATTCATTCCAAGGTGAAGGAACAGCCGCGCTTCTCTAAACTCCCTCTGGCTTAAAGGTACATAGATTGCTGTGTAGATAAAGAGCTTTTACCTCAGTTCTCTCTCTACCACAATTTGGCACCGACTTAAGGCTTTTTTGGAATTGAATTAAATCAATTCTTCTTTGTCCAGCTCTTCACTTTAGGGGTCAACACAACAGATCTGTCAGGACTAAATTCCATTAGGTCATGTTTATTGTTATTTCAAATTATTATTTTCTGCTTTGTTTTGCCTGTTCACTCACATCCCTCTCGTTTTACGATTCTCATCCCTCTCCTGTATCTTGCGTCAGTGATTGTCTAAGTGTCTCCAGCTGTGTCTCATTACCCAGTGTATTTAGTCTGTCTTCCCCGGCCCTTCTGTGCCAGTTTGTGATGTTCCCCCACGTAATCCCTACCAGGGATCCTTTGGGTTTCATCCTAAGTTTTCTAGTGATATCGTATTTTGACCCTGCCTGTTCTCGACCTGATCTTTGTCTTGGCCCTGTTGAATTTGTTTTGCCTTTTCTGAACTGCCTTCCTGTGTACCGAACCTTTCTTCAGTAAATCTCTTGACACTTTATGCCTGTCTCTTGAGTCTTGCATTATAGTTCAAATCCCTGTTGGTTACAGCCACAACAAGATCACCACGTTTCACATATTGATTTGGTAGAGGTTTTACGATGGATGCCCCTCCTGACTCAATCCTCCACATTTATCGGGGCTTCGGACTGACACTAAAAGTACACTGACTTGTGGCCCCTATGTGACTGGGTTTCCAATGAAATCGCTATTCTTCTCTCTTGCTTCTTGCTTTTTGATAAATCTTGTTTGGTTCTCAGGGGTCAATAGCTGTTTCCTAGAAGAGGAATGTTTTAGAATGTGTAAACTGTTGCTCCTTTGAACCTTCATATATCTGGTTTTATCTGATGGTATCAGTATACACTCCATTGCTGTCCTGTTTTAAAGCGGGACACATTTAAATATGAATAACCCTTGTAATCAAGGTGTATAAACTCCATTGCATTCCCCTTGTAAACGGCCCATTTGTGTTGATTGATGGTACAACCCTGGTTGTAAACTTTAGATTCACCTGTCATTTAGAGGGTTGAAGCTGTAAAGTTTAGTGCATGTCTTCTTTAATCTGGCTCACATCAGGATTCCTTTAAAAGTCTTCTAGGCTCAGTTCCATCCAGCCCAGTAATCCACCCCACATTATGGTTTCAGAATGCATTTTGTCCATCTTATTTGTGTCCGGTCTTGAACATGTTTTAGTGTCACCGGGTTTGAGATGTTAATCTTTGATTTCAGCCTCAATCCTAGTACAGTGGAGAAGAATAGCATTTAATCTATGGTGTTCTGAATGTTGAAGAATTAATCCAGAATCCAAATCCTCTGAATAACCTACGCTGTCATCCCCAACACCTAGGGTATATCCCTTAAAAAGCTTTGTACAAGCAATCCCCCTGATTGAATTTTTCAAATTAAATGATAATTTATGTTAAAAAAAACAGTATTTCACAGACAAAAGTTTAACCTAGTGAATAAAATATAAACTATTAGAATGAAATATGATAAATACAAGACAGACCTCCACAAATCAGTTCATATGCACCAAATGTGAACACAATCAGACCAACGGTTCGGGTGTTAAGTCTGGAAAAACAGCGTTTTGTTTGGACAAAAGCTCACCATAGTGAGTAAAATATAAACTATAAGTGTACAATATCATATAGACAAGATGGATCTCCTCGATTCAGATTTACCAATTTTTGACTGAGATAATTATGGCCTGAAAGACTTTGAGATGAAGCCTCCTTAGGGTTGAAAATATACATTCAACATTTCCAAACATCAATCCAGTTCATCCTCGCACTAAAGAATATATTATGAAAAGCTGCTGTTGCACAATATTCCCCGAAAGTTGGGGCGCATATGAATCGACTAGAGGAGATCTATCTTGTGAATCTTAATTTACTCTTGTAGTTCATATTTTTTATCACTAGGAAGACATTCTCTAAAAAACAAAAAAACTTTTTGTGGACATAACTTCCTAACCATTGGTCTGATTTAGTCCAAATTTACATCATATGAACCGCCTCCAAGAGATCTAGCTTGTTTTCATATTTTACTCTAATTGTTCATGTTTTACTCACTACAGGGAGCTTATTTTATTTTTAAAAATGCTGCTTTTTGGACATAACTTCACTTTTAATTTGTGGAGTTCAATTAGGGAGGTTGCTTGTACAATGCAGAGGATTGGGTTTTTTACAGGAATATACCCTTGATGTCAGGGATGACAGCATGGAACTAGTTTCTCCAAGCAGCTTGAGGTAAACAAGCTACATCGCTCCTCAGGTAACTTTTCTTTGGTCCAACTTCTTTCAGTGTGAAGTAATTACCAGCTTCAAAAGCTCTTCTTTCCAAATAGCTTCACCTTCTGAGTCTCATCTGCCATCTGAGGGTCAGGGAGTAATAAGCATGGAATTGTACCTATGGGCATAGAAAACTAAAGCACAGAATTAGCATCCCACTGTTTTCGGTGGAGCACCTCTACTTATTTGGCTCAATGAGGGGGGGTTCCGGCTCCCTCGCTGAGCTCAGGTGTGTCCTGGATGGGTGGACAACTTCAACCCCACAACCCCCATGGAGCAAACGGTCTTATTTCTCACCCCTCACCCTCTGAGTCTTTGTCTCTCTCGCGCTGTGGTCATATTGATTATAGGATATGGACCTTGTTGATGTGTTTGGTATGAGCTCCAGAAGTAAAGAAATCATCACTTTACTAATGGAGCTTTTGGACTTTTTGTCCTGATGAGAAGTTGAACTGTGAAGTTGAACCGTGAGTGATAGTAAGATGTGGGAGTGTGCATGTCAGTCAGTGTCACCCTCCTGACAGGTGTATCCGATCCAGGGACAAAGCTCTCTCTAAAACACCCTGCTGAAAAAAAAATGAGGGGAACAATTAAATCACAGATCAGATCTCGTTTCACAAAATATTCAAAAATCTTTATTGATATACATTGAGTAATTTATTCAGAACAAAATGACGTAAGCACGTTGGATGAAAACTGAAACCATGAACCCACTGAGGAACTGGATCAGGTCATCATCCTCCTCCAGCAACACCTGCCTCACTCTTCTAGTGAACAAATCACTACTTTAAAAATGGTTGTCTTCTCTCCCCAGCTCCCTCAACCTGCCCTCTCGCCTCCTCCTTGCCACCACCATCTAGAAGTTCTTCAAGTTCCCCCTCAAGTCTCTCCAGCTCAAGGTCTTAGAGGTCTTCTCCCACCACCGGTGTCCAGACTCTGGAGGGTGTCCTTACTGCCGCCCTTCTTCTTCTGCCAAAGTTCTATACTTCGCCAAAGACTCAAACTGTTCATCATTGACGATTCATAAATCTCTTGTGAATGGCTGAAGGGAACTAAAAGCGGGTGTTACGGTTGGATGACATCTGCTGGACTTGAATGCAAGTTGAAATGTTGAGCAGTTGAACCCAATAATCAAACAATGTTTAAGAGTGAAAACAGTTAAATGTCATTTAACTAATGTTTGCTGTCCTGTCACAGATCGAGAGAATCAGTCTGTGTGGCAGAAGTGTGCAGAGATCCAAGAGTGGTTCTTCTGGTTCTAAAACAAACATTGATGTCAGGAGTTCAGCGGAAAGGCACAAACTAGAGACTAGCAGAGTGTTTGTGCAGACAGTCAAACTGCCGAGGTACTACTGGAAGTCCTCAAAGAGGAACAAGAATTAAAATCAAATTCATCCACAAGACCAAATGAAACCTTGAAGCAAAGTTGTCCAAAGGAATTAAATGTAGGGGCTTAAAAAGTGAAGATTCCCAACAACTAAAGGTATGTTATTCCAGAGTACTCATGATGCCGGATCCAAGCCTGGAGGAAGGCAGATGGTATAGTCCGGAGGGGAATGCTACAGAAAACAGTGTGGATATGATTAACCAAAAGAACCATTCTTGGGTTGATTGTGAGGTGAGCTTCAGATCCTAGTCTTGCAGGAAAGTCCAACCACGGCCCACTTCAAGGGTCCTGACAGAAGCTTTTGAGTTATCATCCATTTTCTGCTTGTGTTTTCTGTGGAGTCCACAGAACCCTGTCTTTTAACAAGATGTCCAGGTCCTTTGGAAGACAAACAGCCCTGCAACATCAGAGATCCACCACCAGGCTTCAGAGGGGGTTTGAGGGACTTTTTTCTCGGCCTTTCTCTCTTGCTACGCATCACCCATCTTTTCATACCAAAAAGCTCTACTTTTGGTCTCATCTGACCTCTGACCTTGTTCCATTGAAAGTCCCCGTTGTGTTTGTGAAACTGTAGGAGCTTTAGCTCGTGTATGGATGACAGCAGAGGCTTTTTTCTTGCTACCCTCTCCAACAGCTTGAATTTTTGTAGACGCCATCTGATGGTGATTAGGGAGACTTTCTGACCCCAAGCTTCTACTGACCTCTGACCTCTCTAGCTGTAATCCTTGGAGAGTCTTTTGCCAGCCAAGCCATCCACCTTACAGTGTGTGGGGTCAGTTTGCAGGCACGTCCTCTTTCTGACGGATTTTTAACAT
The DNA here is from genome assembly GCA_009660295.1 of Lophius piscatorius. Lineage (NCBI taxonomy): Eukaryota > Metazoa > Chordata > Actinopteri > Lophiiformes > Lophiidae > Lophius > Lophius piscatorius. The sequence continues at coordinate 2,226 of VRLP01004254.1, read as the reverse complement.
CTCCAGTCTCTTAAAGGTTCTTCATTATTGAAACTGACATTTTGAACTGTTGAGAGATTTTCTGGTATCCATTGCCAGATTTGTGCAGCGCTACAGCTTTTCTTTTGCACACCATTGCTCGGTTCTCTGGTCTTTCCAATTTTGGAAAAACCTCAGAGAATTAGATTGTGCCACCTCTTATTTATACTAGTTCCTACTCAAACAAGTGAACCTAAGAATATAAAAATAGGACTGGAAAAATGCTTCAGGTACCTTTTAATCACATTAATAATTGTGGCACACAGTTTCTACAGAGAAATATTTGTTTTATGTTGTTTGAATTCAAATTGAAATATTAGTTAATAAATATAATCAAAAATCATTGGTAAAGACAATAAATATATTTTTTTGCATCTAATTCAACTCATTTCTTTAAATGGTACCAAGGATTCTGGAGGGCACCTTAATAAATTGCAAAAACTAGTTTTTATCGTAACAAACTAAACAATACAAAGTATGTAAAGATTGGCATGACAGTTAAAGTATTTGACCAAATAAGCTCAGACTTAAATAAACTTATTAAATATTAACCTAAAGCTACAACTTATGACATTCATGAGGAGTAAATGAAAAACCAAGGATTAGATTGTTTTTTCTGTTGTGACAGGAGGTGCATGGAGTTCAAACAGGTGCACAAGTGAACAAAATCTGTGTGCCAACTTACACAGATCTGATCTCAGATAGGAGTATAACGTGGATGTCTTAAGACTAATTACATGTTAATCACAACCCTTTGAATTCATGGATGATAATCCAGTAGTTTGCAATAGAGCATAGTTATTAGCAAATGAAAGTCAGAACAAACAAAGTGAATTATCAATTCAACGAAGACTGGATTTTTCCGCTTGAGCTGCTGGATAAGTTGGCAGCCAATGATTATTAAGAGTATTATTTCACATCCTGCTCAAGCGTTGAGCCTTGGGGGACACTATTGAGAAAGTCCTGCTCTATTGGTACTGTGGTATCATGGACCATTACCCAGTATTTGTCATGTGATCACACTCCCCACAGTGTCAATGATTATGACTGATGGAAATGAGTGTATAAATGGCCTTTTGTTTCATCTATTCTGGGCACACTGAGCATGTGCAGGGTGACCCCTGACCCCTCTGTTAGGTGCAGCGTGCTCGTCCCAACCTTATTTAAATCTCTGTTTCCAGTGACGGCTTCAGGTTCACCAGACACCTTTATCATTTTCCACACACACACACACACACACACACACACACACACACACACACACACACACACACACACACACACACACACACAGACACGCACACACACACACACACTCACACACACACACGATATAAGAATCAGCTTTAGCGGCCATGTTTATGCATACAAGGAGTTTGACTCCGGTTAACGCTCTCACAGTAAGAACGTTTATATAAATAATTTTAAATTAAATGGACAAGGCAATAAACAAATATACAAGCTATAAACAAATGGAGATGTTCTTGTGTACAGGCTATATACGTTTAAATATATATGTATTAATATGTATCTATAAATATATATGACAGTGCAAGGATGTCAGAGTAATGACAGTTGGAGGTCGTTATTGTATAATGAGGTGTTCCAGGTTATTGTAGAACACTGACGCTGGTTTGATTGTTCATCAGGTCTATGGCCCGTGGGTAGAAACTGTTCTTTTGTCTGGTAGTTTGGGAGAACAGTGTTCTGTAGAGCCTGCCAGAGGGGAGAAGTTCAAACATGCTGTTGCCGGGGTGTGACGGGTCTGCAGTGATCTTTCCTGTCCGTTTCCTGACTCTGGAAGAGTATAAGTCCTGGATGGAGGGCCAGGTTGGATGTAGTCTGTTTCTGTCCTGTTTGGTAGCGGATGCAAATCAAACAGTGATTGATGTGCAGAGAACAGACTGGATTACTTCAGTGTAAAATTGGATCAGCAGCACCAGAGGCAGGTTGAGCTTCTAAGCTGGCGTAGGAAGTACATCCTCCGCTGGGCCTTTTTGATGATTTTGTCTGTGTTGGATGTCAACACAGACAAAATCATCCCAGGAACCAGGTTGTCTTTCCCAGGAACCTGTAGGATTCCACAGCAGACACAGTGCTGTTCAGTACAGTGGGGGGGGGGGGGGGGCTGCGTCGGGGTGTCTCCCCCGTACTCCCCCTCCCTCTCTCCAGTTGTTTGGTTTGCTCCCCCCCCGGTTGTTCGCCCCC
>VRLP01004253.1:0-51670 GCA_009660295.1 Lophius piscatorius | reverse complement strand
TTGATTCTTTACCCGAGTAGAAGTACAGGTACTTATGAAAAATAAGTTGTATTGATTCTTTACCCTAGTAGAAGTACAGGTACTTATGTAAAATAAGTAGTATTGATTCTTTACCCTAGTAGAAGTACAGGTAACTTGTGTAAAATAAGTAGTATTGATTCTTTACTCGAGTAGAAGTACAGTAACTTGTCTAAAGAGTTCTGGCAAAGATAGAAGTATTAATTCTTTACATTGATTAAAAAAATAAAAGACTGGTAAAAGTGCGTAATCTATATTCCGTTAGAAGTACAGTTTAAAAAAAAACGAAGTATTATTCTTTACAAATACAGAAGTACAGCTTTTTGATTAAAAAAAGACTCTGAATAAAGTATCGATTCTTTACTCGGGTAAAGTTTCAGTACTTGAGGTCCATATCTGGTTGTCAGGACGTTTCCATGACGCCGATAAACAGCGGGACGGTGGCGTTTGTCTCCGCCTGAGGATCTTGTCCGCCATGTTTGACATCCGTCGTCAGACCAAAGAGCAGGACAGTTTCCGGCGTAGAAAGTTCTGACATTCTACCTTCTGTGGTGTAAATTGCGGCGTCCTCCCTGCAGCGCAGCGGGGAGACAAGAAGCGGAGATTTTTTTTTCTTCCTGAAAACACTTTGGTCTGTAGCCCACTTTGTGAGACGCCTTGATGTGACAATCACTCCCAAGTTAATTTATCATCAGTCGCAAGTGCTCAGGGCGTCCGGCGAGAACAAAATGATATTAGAATAATGGCGTGATCGGCGCTCCCACCTAAAGGCGACACGGCGAGAGAAGATCCAGACAGACAACCTATCAGGACTCACAAGTAGAGGTGGTAGAAGTTCTCAGTCTTCGCTCAAGATGAAGTACAGTAAAATAAGACTCCAGTAAAACTAGGAGTTTTTACTCTTTGCTTGAGTATAAATATTTAGTATTTTGTGCAAAAGTAAAGTATTTTTTATATACTTAAGAATAAGTACAGTTACATGTCTCTGGTAAAAGTAGAAATATTTCTACTTTTGGCAAATAAGTAGCCATTACTTTTCCAAATAGACTCTTCTAAAAGAACATAATTTACACCCAAGTAGAAGTACACAAAAAGTAGACTGGTAAAAGTATAAAATCGATTCTTTACTCAAGCCTTTGAACCTCATCACATTTATAATATTCATTTATTCAACTTTTATAACTGTCATTCACAAGTACACAAAGTATTTACCACCAGTCACCCTTGTGAAAACCAGTGCTTCGTTAATGATGGTACAACTAGGTACTGCAACGCGACGCTTAAGATTTCTTTAAATATCTTTAAAACACAGGGTTATCTCTTCAAATATGTAAAATATAATATTCATAACTTCATTTTTAACATTGTATAATCAGGTTAAAGTAAGATTGTTTTTAGCGTTATTCCAGAAGAGTCCCTTTATATCTCCGGGGGGGGGAGGTCCTCTTCCATCATGGCAGCCATGTGTTGCTGAAGCTGTTGCTGGAGAACTCTTTTGTGTTGCTGTTGAGAATTTGGTCAAATTTGACAAATGATAGACATACACTCATGATTTATCTCAAGAAATGCAACAAAAGTCTGCAACCTTGTCGGCGAAAGTTGGGAAAACATGGAGACCTGAGTCATAAAACCGTTGAGAGGTTTGGGAGCAATCTGCAGTCACCACCAAGGACTTCAGTTAGGTGGACAAGGGACTGTCGGTGCAGGAAGATCCCCACTGGGACCTCCCCCTGATGCCGGTCGGTCCCTGACGGGTGAATTCCTCTGAGGCATTACGCTACGACTAACTCTGGGTCAGCATGGAAGGTTTGGGGGATAATTTTTTTTATGTTTATGGCTCCCCACACCGTCTTTACCTCGCAGAGACACTTCCGTGGCCGTCAGTTGCCCAAGCTAGTTCAATCCACCAGCTGGTTTTGCGCAGAAACCCCCGGTTTACCTCTCACTGGTTTCACGAGTCAGGTCTTCATGTTTCCCTTCTTTGATGGTGAGGTTTAATGCCCTGTGGCCCCTATCACCGCACAAAGTGGAGAGATAAAACAATAACCTCACGCCTTTTCTTCTTCACGCTCGAGTTTCTTGCCTGTTTCTTTTTCGTTTCTTCTTTTTTCTATTCTGTGTTCGCCGTGCGGGATTAACGCCAATGGTTGCACTAAACTATTGTTTCTAACTTATATCAAAGAAAGCACAAAACGATGCACAAAGACAAAGTCAATTTTTCAATAGCAGCGATTGGAAAGTTGTTGGTCTCTGCCGACTAGTGGGTTTTAATGGTATCAACCTCAGCCCACCCTTCCCTATCCAAGAATCTACTCTATGATCGCCTCCCGGCGTCAAAATGATGTCATCACCGGTGAGTATCCTGTCAGATGATTACTACAGGTAAAAACTTAGTTGAAAGAGAACAAATATTATAAGTTTTCGTTATGTCTGTTCTGAGCTACTGTACAAACACAAAAGCACAACATGGCGGCCTAAATGGACTTGGACCCGCACCGTTTGGAGATATATCGGAACATTGTGACGTAACATTTCAGCTGATTATACTCTAATAAAAACATAGTTATTAATAATATTCCGTAAATTCAAAGAGATACCCCTGAGTCCTGCACTATCAGGTTTTATAATAACATATTTACATTATTTTCCATAATCAGAACCAATAAGCAACACCTTTGGATTTCAGTGAGACTGAAAGTGAGACTTCACAAATGTGACCTGTAATGAACTCTGTCATAGTTTTCATAGTTCTGTTTTCAATACTTGCACGACAATATTATCTAGCTATTTACATATATTGTCATTCTTATCAATACATTGTGTTTATTGTCTATTATGCACCTTGAGCTGCTTTATTTTATGCGATGTTTCTTCATTTATTACACAGCAGTGAGGCCATGTGACGAACTGTAACGCGTGAATGCAGGTGATTGACGGGTTCAACCTTCAAACGATATTTTCTCCCTGCATATTTTGCAGGATATGGGTTCAATGATTCTATATCTGCAATTAATTTATGATTTGTTGTTACGGATAGGTTTGTATATGTAGGTGAGGGGGGTTTATTCATTTGCACTGTATTGCTTCATATCGGCATTAAGTGTTCTGTTTATGGATATAGAAAATATAAAAGGAAGTATTTTATCTTAGTCTCTTGGGTTTGGTTTTGGGTGGGCCACAGGATTTTCAGATTTGGATTTCTGCTGTAACATCACTGAGTCTGGGAACCTTTCAGTGAATGCTGGAGTACAGAGATTTTTTGTTTGATAGGTCATAAATTAAAGCTTTCTTTACTGCACGAGGCCTTTATTCATGATATTCATGATCAAATACATGTTTTTCCTTCAAATGTTAAAAATCCATGTCACCTGCAAAATGACAAACGGATGTTATCAAGTGTTTTGGTTTTGGCTTCAGCAAATGCAATTTTATATTTTATATTTCCTGTTATCAAGCAGTTTTGTGGTTTACGTTACGGTCTTTTATTTTGAAGAACTAGAGCGGAAGTTGATTTGACCAATGTCTTCAGCGTTCTGCTGTGATGAGAAAATAAAGTACGAGCGGTCCTCCTCATGTTACACTAAATCAACTTTTACTATTTTGTAGCTTTAAAGTAAAAGCGTTTTCTCATAAATCCTTGCTTACAAACTAAAAACAAAAATGAAACTCTGTTCTGAGTTCGTCCTCGATGGTGGCTTTTCAGTGCTTCTAGCTAACGGCTAAGCTAACAAGCTAACTGCTAAAGCTGAACAAATTAATTTATTTCAACAATTCTTACATAGACTTTTTTTGTTGTTGTTACCTTTGAAAATAGTTCTCCGAGAATTAATCTCTCCTTTACCACAAGTATGTCACACTCTATAGCGCCTCACACTGGTAGAAGACAAAATGTGGAAATTCTCCTTGGGCTAACATGATGTCAATCTTGTATTCTGGTTGTTGATTGGTTGGGCAGGACCTCCTCCCTTTAGGCATCATTTCCTGTCTTTTAGCCAATTGCAGACCAGCATAAAACGAAACACATTGAAATACATTAAATTGATTTAGTAGATCCCATCTTCAGTAGAACGATAGCAAAGTCTGTCCTCCTCTGCTCTCCACTTCACACATGACTGCCTTTCACCCTGCTTCCCTGTAGGTTTGGCTGCTGAAGCGTGATCTGAGTTGCAAGAATGGATCTTTTTCCAAAGAACATATAAAAATGATCTCATAAATGATACTGAAATTTGGTAAGGGTTTATTCCAACAAATTACTCTCTTTATTTATTTATCTCACTTTTGCCTCTGGAAAACAGAGGTGGACCATCCTCCTCTGGAATGTTTGCATTATCGTAAAAAGCTAGTTTTAAAAATGCATTAATTGGAAATACACGTTACATTAAAACCAAATTAATGTGGTAAAAATAAGAAATTCTCAAGTACAGACACTTGAAAGCTGTACTTTAGTAATGAAGTATTTTTACTGCAATTATTCACAGGGAGTGACGCAAATAAACGAAAGGTAACATTATAGAATATCATAATATCGTCGAGACAATTAATCATGAATTTTTCTTTTAATGCATGTTTTCAATGGCTTTATTTTCTTTATTAAGTTTACAGATGGATTCAGGCTGCATTCAATAATGTAGTAAAAAATGACTTTATGACTCCTATTTGTAAATTTAAACTGAGCCTACTGTAACCACTTCCTGTCTCTGGGTAGGTCACATATTCATAATTCAACAATTTAAAAAAAATAATAATAATAATTTTACCTTTTTTTTAGCCAGGAAGTCTCTTTGAGATTAAAAATCTTTTTTCAAGAGAGACTTGGCCAAGGTAGCAAACCAGTCACTCATTTCAAAATGCAAGAAATACAACATTGCATTCGGAAAAATCCACAGTAAAACAGCCGGAGTTGTTTGGACGTCGTGTCCTCTCTCAGAAAAACAAGCACATATCTCCATCAGCAGATTCTCTATCAAGCTTTTAAACTCAACAATAGATATGAAGGACGGTCCTTTTTATTGATCATTCCACTCTTATGGTGTAGAGAAGAAAAGCCTATTTTTATTCCGGACCTGTCCAATCACTGGGTGAAAAACTAAATAAATTAAAAAAAGACTGGACAGTTTTTTTCTTCATGCTTTTTATCAAACTGAACTGTATTTGAGCAGCATTTCAAGGCTTTTTTGCAAGAATTTAATTAGGTAAAGGTCTGTTTAGATAAAGTAGTGTATTGTCACAAAAGTAAATTTCTGTCTGTGGTTATAAAAAATATATTATTTTACTGCTGCAAGTTTCTGGTGCACTTGAATCAGACACATACAGTTTCATTGCTGCATGCTGCAAACTAGATCTCGCTGTTTAATGCCTTATATTTAACATTTAACGGAAAATCATCTTTGATATATGCATCAGCTTGTAGAAATTATACTTAAAATGTGACTTTTTTGTGCTTCTTCATGCATCTCACCTTAAAAGCTCTGTATTAAAAAAATGTAATTTGATGATAAATTGCCTTTCATTATCTCACTTCCAATTCATTATTGTCCTCGCGCTGTTAAAGAACCTTTATGGATGAATAAACAACATGCGCATTAGCGCTGGTGCACGTGCGCAGCTGCAGCCATGTGATCTTGGAGAACATCTGCATCTCCTGACTGGAAGCTCAGCAGTGATTTTCTTTTTCTTTTTTTTCTTCTGAGCCAGTCCACCAGCTGTTCCTTGTGCTCTTCTGCCACCCGGTGGCCGCTGGACAGAAAAAAACCTCCAGAGAGGCTCTTGGTTCTTGGAGACGTTCATCAGTCCTGCATCAAAACATCACGATTGCATCTTAGGAGATTCTTTGCCATCAGCCCAGAAGGCAAAAAAAAAAAAAGATATCTCTCTCAACTCCGGTCTTCATCTTCATCCCTCTGCCTCCTCTTTATGCTTTTGTCAGTGGCGTGACAGATGATACCTCTTTAATGACTAAGACAATTAACTCGGGCGCAAAATAAGGAATATGGGGTTTGCAGTGTGTGTGTGTGTGTGTGTGTGTGTGTGGGGGGGGTTTGTAAAAGACAGTCTGTTTACCCGCGTCATCATTAAAGTGACGGCCAACACCGACCCAACGGGCTAATCTGCATAATTGAATAGAGTTAAGAGTGGGTTTGTGGCTGCGTGCGGACTCTGGAGACTCGGTTGCTTCCTCTTGGTACAAACGTCATCATTAGACCTCCTTAGCCTGGTGCATAACAAAGAGTTAGCTCATTACCGACAAAAATATCTTTGCTAATGTGAGTCCCCCACCCCCGCCACCGCCGCCGCCGCCGCCGCCTCGCTTTCCTCGATCCTCTTCTAATCTCTCTTGGTAAAAATTACTTCAATTTCATGACGACAACACGGCGGAGAGGGGAAAACAGAAGCGCGCGCAGAGGAAGTGGAGGGGAAAGGAAACAGCCTCGCTGACACGGCCACAGCGTGAACAGAGAGAGGCACGCCAAAACTTCCCGCCAACATGTGTCACAGGCGGCGTGAAGGTGAGCTATAGTGTACGAGCTCAGCTCTGGAGTCGCGCCTCAATGCCGAGCGACACATATTCATGTTGGCTGATGGAGCCTACATCTGTGCACACATCCAGCGAGTGTGTCTGCGGGAGCATTCACACGCCGGTATTTATGTTTTTATGTGTACACCCTCCCCGCCTGATTTCCTGCACATTTAGTGAAAGTCTCCATGCGAGTGTTTGCCAGGCCCATACGAGTGTTTTCATGTGCCCTCGTCTATTTGTAGGTGCGTTCTGCTCACGTCGACAGCTGTAGCCTCTTCACCCTGCAGCCCTCCAGAAATGCGTCTCCTGAGTGTCGCAGTGACGCCCGGCCTCTCGTCGGCGTCGTATATCAAAACCGTTGAATGGGAGGCGGAGATATTTCACTTGAGTACGGTCGCTCCAAGGGGCCCGACTCCGGGCCGACTCCGGCGAGAGGTTGTGCTGCAACGAGAAGTGGAATAAGGGAGGTAATTTATACCGCTGGTCATGAGTGCGTCTTATCAACAGAGGATAAAAAGGGTCGCCTTCACTCCTCAAAGGAAACATGCTGACGGATCCTTCATGGCGAATCTTCGTTTAGGGTTGAAGTGAAAGGATGGCGGTAACTTGCGGAGAGAACTTCCTTATAGGACCCTTTTTATTCGGTGGTGATTATGAGGGCCTGAGCATGAAAGCGCGTGAGGATGAGTTTTCTTCTCATTATTTTCTTCCATTATTTTCCATAACATAAATCGTCTCTCTGGGGGGCTTTATGATGCTGAATAACCCTTGGCCAAAGTTTTCATAAAATCCCCCGACTGAACTTCTTTTCACCAAGACGTATGAAATTTGGTTGGATTAAAAATTTAAAAAAAAAGTCTCTTTCAGCAATGAGGTGAAATCTGAAAACTTGACATTTTGATTTAAATAAGAGATTTTCAGCTGTTTTTGTTTTTTTTTAGCTTTCCCACATGTTGTTCTCTAACAACGTTTTAAGTTTTGACTTGATTTTCCTCATATTTGACGGCAGGTATGTCAAATATGAGGGCAATCATAAAAACTTGAGTTTTTGATGAAGAGTCTGGTTGGTATGAGATGAAGAATATGCAGCCATGACCGAAACTCAACCGAAAGTCGACCGTTTTGAAGTTTTTTTCTTTTTGTGTTGAGTGTTGTACTTGTCACGGAGATTTGACCTTATCAACGGGAAATTTGGTCAAAATCATGAAAAGTTATCAAAGGTTTTTCCATAACTTGCTGGCTATCACTATCTGTTAGAGTGATAGTGCCACCTGCTGGCAACAGGAAGTAAGCCTGAAGTCACAAATACTTGAATATTGTGAAATGATGTTCTGGTTTCCTGTGCCAGGTGGCGTCATGTATGAAAGGTCAGACCCGTGTCGACGTGCCGGTGATCAGGGGCCCAGTGGGATCTGGCGCACACACACAGACCGGGGTCCGGCTGTGTGGGCCCGATCGACGCTGCTGCTCGTTGGTTTGTGCAATTCCAGGTAAAGTGGACTAAAAGACATCAGGACATCCGCGAAAGCCATTAAAGCGCAAATTCCACCGCGGTGCATGAAGGTCAGCAGACGGCGTCGTAAATTTAAGGGCAGTAAATTTCAAAAAGTTTGCTTTCCATATTCATATTAGAGAAGTGCTCAGGAGAGGCGGGGCAGGAGCGATAGATAAAACCCCCCCGGTTGATCTGGTCCTACTAGTTCTGGTCACTGAAGTGTCGAGATTTAAGCCTGAGGTCAAGCAGAAGTCACCAGATGTGAGGATCGATATGAGATCTTGCACATCCTGCAGCTATTATTGATCACTGGGTCGATGACCAGTCACTTTTAAGAGTTAGTTCTTGTGACCAGAACCTGGAATCAACAATCCTGAGTCTGCTACCCCTCAACCTGGCCCGGAGCCCTGCAGCTCCAGCCAAGGCCTCCCAGCTCTCAGCCGCCTCCTCCAGACGTCCAAAGAGAGGAGCAGACCCCTCTCCACACATCTCCACCGTTCCAGAAAGCCTCTGTGCGTCTGCCGGGCTGATTGGCCGGCTCAGTCCACGGACCAGATAGGATCTCTCTCTTTGCCCGGAGGCGGGGCCGCCTCTCCATCAGCGCCACCTCTGGAGGGGGTTTATCTGTCCTGCTGATAAGAACGTTTTCCCCTGAATCCTCCCTGACGGTTTCTGACACCAGTGTACGTCTCCGTCTGAGGAGTCCCGCGGAAGATTGGTTAGCTGTCAGCGAGAGACGGATCTGGAACTTGAAAAATTAGTCGCAAGTTTTTGAACAGACTTCTGTCCTGTTTTCATTGCGCCGCCGCCAGTACATCTGTCGCTGGAGCGCCGCCAGGCCGACAACGTGCGCTCCAGTCCGTGGAAGCAGCACTGAACAGCATCAGATGAAACCTTGGCCCGTTTGCAGTTACGAGCAGAAGTTGTAGATCACACCGCGAGCTTGGCCTGGGCGGAACCTTCAGCATGCTTTTTCATTCACGCTGTGGTGGGAACCGTCTTGGCTTCTCCGCACGGCTGGAACATCTGTAAGCTGTTGCAGGGACAGAGCCCAGAGGAAAACATTTACCTAACAGAATACTAATTCTTGCAGGCTGCTGTGTCAGCACTTCGTAAATAAGCTCGCACATATGGTATTGTTTGCTAACGTTGGTCTGGGAGAACTATTCTGGCTGTGGCGGAGTCTGCCACTTCCACTCAGGAGGTTCTGTCGCTACGCTTCCACCGTCCGTCGCCATGAATTTACCCCGATAAAAGGGGGAGGAGTCCAAATTCTTCTTGAAGCAAAATAAATATCTTAACCTTTCTCCTTCTGTTCGCCAGGCTGAACTCAGACTCCCCACAGAGTATTAGATATTAACGATATTTCACTATTTTACTGACTTGATGCTTTTAACTTACATCAGTCCCGATCAAAACTATCAAATAACAATTTATTTTCAGGATTTTAACCCTTCAAATGTCACTCTTATTAGTTATTAGTTATTTTATTTAAAAAGTTAATGCTTTTTATATTGAAAACATCTTTCACCACCTTAGAGGAAATAAACATTGTCTTTCTGAAACTGCCCCCAAACACTATATATGATATTTTTTCGCACTTTAACAAACTTTAAACTTATAAAAAACATCAGTCCTGATCATAACTATCAAATATTAATTCAATTTTCTGGATTTTAACCCTGAAAATACCATTTTCTTTACATGATGACCCGGTTCTTCTAAATGACAAATACTATAAATATGACTTATTTTCCATTTACTAAATGCTTAGTGGTTTATTTTTTGTCATGTACTCCTTGTGTGACACGTCATCGTTCCATACATACTTACATTTTGTTTGCTTTAAGATGAAAAACAACAAAACCTCATCTTCCACCACCTTGGAAGACATAAATGTACGCATAAACTGTCTTAAAATATTATATACTCATATCATTTTACAGTTTTAACATAACTTAACTAACATCAGTCCTGATCACAACAATCACACATTTATTTATTTTCTGTATTTTAACCCTTTAAATGTCACCTTCTTTACATGACGACTCTGTTCTTCCTCGAATATCCAATATTTATCAAAAATGATAAATATTGGATATTTGTTTTTTAACAAGTGGTCAGTGGTTAATGCAACAACACATCAGTAAAGTAAGACATAATAAAGTATAGTGTCAATCACAACCGTTGTGCAGTAGACTCTGATGATTGGACATATATACACACACTCACACACACAAAACAAATATACAGTATACTCACTCGCACACACAAATATACAGTGTATACACACACACACACACAAACACACACACACACACACCAACATACAGCATATACACTCAACCATTATTTCAGTTACAGCCATTATATTTCTTGGTTACACAACAATGAAGCTGTTTGTAGGAAATAAGAAAAACAGCATGTGTTTTCCCTATTACGTGCCAAACCGTGGAAAATGACACCACGAGACAGAAACATGCATTAAAGACCGTTTTGAAGCAGAGGATCCGGAATGAGAGCTCAGAAAACATTTTCGACGCATGACTTCTCTGACGCTGCTGCGAGAGAACATTTTAGTTTAAACTCATTCTTATTGACAGAACTGTAATCAGTTTTCTACTAAGAATTTTCTTTTTACTGTGCGTGGCTCTAGATTTTAATACAAACATTGATTTCATGCCACAGTTGGAGGTTGTTGAATGGGCATGTAGCTCCCTCTAGTGGACATTCATTTATTGTTTTGTTTTCATGGTGTTACTGGTAAGTCTATTTTGGGTATGTCATTGAGGTGAGACTTAACTTAAAATTTTCAAGATGAAGAACAGGTTCATGTGTTTTATTGGGGACATTTTTGTCCTTAAAGTCCTTTAATGTCCTGCTTAGCTTTTTGGTTGAGCTCATTTTAAGTCCTACTTTCTTATTGAAAAATGTGACTGACCCTGTTTAGAATATGGCCCAGTGGCAGCATGTATATCCTAAAGAGTAAGGGGCCAAGGATGGAGCCCTGGGGGACACCGCGGGCTAAAAACGAGCCACTGAGGAGGAGTCATTGACTATTGGTATAGAGAAACTCCTTTTCTGTCAGTGAATTTTTGGGGGGGGCATATTAAAGCATGTTAGGACTTAATAAACAGAAATTTCTCCAGAATCGGACCTCCTTGTTCTAAAAGTCCTCTCTGACACCCTGAATCTGAATAAACACAAAAACCAGCGCAACATTTCTGGGATGCACTCTGACTGATGGCCCGCCTTCTCCCTGGCGACATTAAAGCTTGGCTCTGATGTCCCTTGTTGTTCCTCTTTGGAGTGTCTGTCTTAGATTTAAAGACTTGTCAGACGCCATCAGCCCTTCATTTTCTTTTAAGCTTTTTCATCTTGGGTGTCTTTCTCCGGGGGATTCCTGCAGCGGGATGCTGCAGTGGATTACAGGAAGAATTGTCCCGTCTGGGAATTGAAATTGAAGACGTCTCCATCTTTGCCTCAAAGCGTCTTTGGTTGCAGCAAAAGATGCATTTTCAGGTGAGTGATTGGAATAAAGGTACGAGCTGATGGCACCAGGCAATTCTCTTCATCTGTAGGCATCTGCAGCCAATCAGCACTCCTCGCCGGCCCACAAGGTCAGGCGCCGCCTCAGACAGGAAATGGAGATATTCAGCGCGGTTGTGTGATGGTGTCAGACGCTCAGATGTATTATTCAGAACTTTTAAACTGGACGCGTCTGGAGAAGCGGGCGCCGCTTGTGTTGTTCCTCTAGTTCATCTGTCTCCTCGTCACTCCTGGAAGCTGACATCTCTCTCAGCGCCGTGGCGCCGCGCAGGAAGGAGCACCTTCATGGCGCAGGTAGACCCGCCAAGAGATGGAAGGCCTCCTCATGAATAAGTGATGGTGACACACCGCAATGATTTGCATCCGTGTAAAATTGACGCATCAGCGCTTTTGTGTGCCGAGAAGTCTCGAAGTGTGTTTTTTTATTTCATTATTTAAGGGATTTCATTAACGGCGGCGAAGCAAAAGGTGTTGACAGCGATGCTCCGACTCGTCGCGGCGATCACAGGCCCGACCTTTTTTCTTCTTCTTTTTTTTTTCCTCCTCTAATTAGGTGCATGCTTGCAGCATCATAACAAACGCTGAAACAGGTTTGTCCTTGCCTAATCCGGGGGAACTCATTTTTTAAAGGTTATTATGCAAATCGATACTGTTTACAAACATGAAAGCCGGCGCCTCATTTTTGATCTGTAGCATCGGTTTTCGATAGCTTAAAGCCCGGCTCGGCAGGTGTCGTGTCAATAACAAGCAGGGATCGATGGGCGGCGGTCTGAGGGGGATTGGGACTGTGGAGGGGTTTTCATCAGATAAAACCACAGTGGCAGCTCAGCCTTAAGTCCTCTGTGCTAGCGCTCAGCCGTACACGACACCGAGGCTCCCGCCACGCCAAACACAGGACACCTGTTTTATTTCAATGTCAACGCTGAGACGCCTTTTCTTAAAGGTTTCTGTAATTAAAGTGATGTGACTCTTTATATTTAATGATAATGAAAACAGCCTGGGCTTTAGAATCTTGCTCAAGGACAGCTAGACCGAAGGGGCAGGCCCACGATTGAACCGCCAACCTTCGGACTCGAGCGCGACCTCCTGACCTCCAGACGCTCCTATCCATTCATTTTCTGTAACCACGTGTCCTGTCCGTGTCCGGGTCTGGAGCCTATCCCAGCAGGCACTGACAGAAAGGTCGAGTCACTGGTGATGAGCCGTTACTCTGAGGGAAAGTTTCTTAGATCTTATTCGGTCTGGACCAAAATTGCAGGTGTGAAACCTCCGCCGGACCGAGGTCTTCATCAAACAACCGGACCTTAGTCTGACAAACAGAGGTGGTTGTGTCTGAGGTCACTCCTTCAAAAATGGTGTTTAAAACATCTTCTCAAATTAAAGCAGGATCTCTGGGGTCCTGGAAACATGGCATTAGAACACATAGTTCTGGTTTTTATTCCATATTGTACCCTACAAAGGTCTGGGTCCAAACACACCTGGGAACCCACAGACCCATTATGTCTCGAGTTTACCTGTTCTCCCTGTGGGTTCCCTCCCGATGAGTCTAAATAGCCTGTGTTTGAGTGTTTGTCTCTGAGTCTGGGTCCTGTGATGAACTGGCTGATTGTCGAGGGGGAAGTCAGATGGGATAGGCTCCATCTCTCCGGCTCTGCCCCTAACTTGACAAACACTCACAGGAAATGGAGCGTCGACCGCTACGATCTGCGGCTCCCATTCATTCTGAATGTATCATTATTTTCATGTGTGTTATTTCTTTGCCGAATATAGGAAGGTTTTGATTAGAAGATATTATAGAGTATGTCCTAATTTTGAGAAAGCTCAAAAGTGAATTTGTGCCAGAGATGAAAAGGTTCATTTTTCGTGTTTTTGGATTTCCAAATGGGTTTGTGAATGTGCATCAATGTTACACACACAAAGCAGCAGATCCATCTTCAACAATGAACACTTATGCCTCTACATTTAAGTCTGTTTTTTGTACGTTTTATGTTTCTGGTATTCAGTCATTTTTCATTTTTATTATTAATTTATATTTCACATTTTAGTCTTTTTTTTTATTGAATTTTATGTTTTTATGGTAGTCTATTTATCCTCTTTCTCATCCTCAAAGAGAATTAATTAAAAACTTCATTGCGTTTTTTTTTTTGTCGGACAGCATTAGTATTAGCTAATAATAAATAATAAAAAAAAAATAATGAAACATTTTATTCAAAGAGGGTTTTTCATAAATATTTAAAGTCGCTTTACAAACAAAGAGTAAATTAATATGTTTAAACAGGACTATTTACTGTGTAACTATTATAAATACTATTATCATTATTTTTTATATTGGTATTATTATTATTATTATTATTTAAATAAAAGCCTCATCTCTTCCTCAATCCATATCGTATTTTATATTTCTAAAATAAAAAGGTTTAAATGCTCATATTTGGCCTGAGGACAACAGAAGACGCCTTTAAAGACGCGTCCATGTACAGGTAAAAACTCCTCTTGATGAGCAAAGGGAATTACTATGAAGAAGATCGACCCACTCTTCATGCACTCACGTCTAAATGCACCACAGCAGCAGATGTGTTCTATCACCTCAGACCTGACAGACCCGTCAAATAGAGACTATATGATGTAGAGAACAATAAAAATCTGCGTCCATATAGTAATTGTTAGAGCAGCAGAGAGAACGGCGCTGCTGTTGGCGGATTGCCATGAAAACATGATTCTTGTCCTCTTCACGCTGAACATTCCAGCAGCATTCATCTACGTGAAGCGGGTTAAAGGCGGCGGGTCAGAGACGGGATTAGTTGAAACTTGACTTTGTGAGCGTCTTTCTCTGCTGTGCTTCTGTGGCACGTTTACACAGGATCTCAGGACGATAGATGCTCCATCCAGCCACTGTTGTAGGACACGCATGAGTCAACAGCTCCATGATAGACACAGATCTGGATCCTAAAGATCTGCCTTTGAATGCAGGGTAAAAGGAAACTGTGCGTGTACACTTCCTGTTTGCTGCCTCCAGTTATTCTGATGGAGTTTTTACATCATGTGCTCAATCAGAGGGGATTGTTATTACCTCTGCCAGGAAGGTCAGGTTTTCATGTCCGTTGGTTTGTTTATCAGCATGATTACGCCGGAACTCTTATTCTTTCAGCTGCTCCAGATCAGGGGACGCCAGAGTGGATTTGAAATGTTCCATCAAATTGTTGAACTGATGCATCTCTTTACTATTGACTGACAGAACCAGCACCAAGTATGAGCCAACGCCTCAAGGACCACTGCAGGCGTCGCCAGACGTACAATAACTATCACATATGTACGATAACGTCACTCAGTTTCATAACGGGTCTAGAGGAGTGTCATTAGTTATCTGTAACAGATGACTAACAGGAGTTATCTGTGACAGAAGAGTGATAAGAGTCATCTGTGACAGAAGAGTGATGAGAGTCATCTGTGACAGAAGAGTGATAACAGTCATCTGTGTCAGAAGAGTGATAACAGCTGTCTGTGACAGAAGAGTGTCGGGAGTTATCTGTGACAGAAGAGTAGCAGCCGGAGTGAAGGGAAAGGTTTACAACATGGTACTGAGATTAGCTCTGCTGGAGGGTTCAGAGCCAGTGGCTCTGATCCAATGACTGGAGGCAGAACTGGAGGTGTTCACTCCCAGATGTACTCTGGGAGTGACAAGGATGGACAGGATTAGAAATGAGGACAGCAGAGGCACAGTCCAGGTTAGCCGTCTTGGAGAAGAAGTAAGAGAGGCCAGATTGAGATGGTTCTGCTGGAATCTTCATCTTTCTCCATGTTTTCTGTTTCCCCTACTTTGTTATGTATGTTTACATCATAGATGGTCTGAGCGGGGTTCACCTGGTTTCTCCTTCAGACCTGCACACCTGATCTCCATCAAGCCGATCTACAATCAGGTGAAGTATTAGACACCGGTTCTTCTCTCAAGACTTACCCCGAATGATCCGTCACTTTTGTACCCAGTTGCACCACACTACCCGCCATGTCTAACACTATTCCTCCTGTGTTCTCTGGACTTAGACTTTCTTCACCTCTCGCACTCTTAATATGTAGCAGTCGTTGGAAAGTTAGACATTATATACCCAAAAAGTCATCATTGCAAACTCCGCCACAGATCCTTCATGAAAAGCAATAACGCAAAAAGTATTTCATGGATCATTTTCCAGTTTTATACCCACATTGGCCGTTGTGCGTAGTGCGTAGTAGTGTTCACAGGCCATAATTGTTCAACCATTGGTCCAATTTAGTCCATATTTGGTGTGTGTGAATCAACTCGGAGAGATTTATATCATATTTTCCCCTTATAGTTTATTTTTTACCCACCAGGGGGAAATTTCTTCACAAAAAAAAACTTTTTTTGATGAGTTCAAAACAGGGATATTGTTCCTACAACGCAGGGGATTGTGGGCTTTTCGGGATATATACTTGCTGACAGGGACGAAAGCATAGGGCTATTTCTATTATTTGCTAACAAAAATGAATTAAAATGTTTTATATCTCCTTGTTTTATATCTCCTAACGCACCTTAGTGATGACATCATAAGCTCTGCGTTATGTTACCATGAGCACATTCCTGGATCCAGGAATTGTTAAACTATATTTTAAAACTTGGTTGAAGGGAGGAGGAGCAGATAGAGTAAATAGACATCTGGGATTGTTTGATCTTAACTTCCGCTGAGGGCCATTTGGAACGTTTCTTGGGCGGGGTCATGGTCAAGAAAGACTTCCAACTCCTCTAGGGGATCCTGAGGCCTTCTCAAGCCAGTTGAGATACGTAATCTCTCCCGCATGTTCTGGGGATAACCTTGGGGTCTCCTACCAGTCCAAAAGAACTGAAATACCTTTGAAGAAAGATACCAGGTGTACCTAATCAGATGTCCAAACCACCTTGACTGGCTCCTTCTGAAGTGAAGGAGCATCAGCTTGTCCTCTCTAAGGTTTTGGTGACGGGTGTTTGAGTCAGAAATATTAGCCTTAACGTTATCTCCTGCTAGTTTGGCTTCTCTATCCATGCATGGATTTTCTCTTGATCAAACTGAAGCGAACAATCTTTGGATTTTGGCCTTTTGCCACACAGATTCAGTCATTAATCAATCACAACTGTGCTTTTTCTGCAGAGCGAAAGCTACCACAGAAGGAGAGGAAGAAGAAGAAGAAGAAGAGGAGCACTCCTTTCCCTGTAAAAGAACTCGATGAAGTTCAAATCTTCGCTTTCCTCCAGTGATTTCAGTCCAGCCGCTCATTTATCACGCAATTTTTTCATACATGTATTTGAAGCATCGCTCAATAGCATCTGACCCTGGCGCCCCATCATCCGACTCCCTCTTCTGAGACAGAGCGCAATCTCTCCCCGAAGAGAGAGGGAAGGCGGGTCAGAGGCAGAGTTTACTCGGAGTGCAGTAAGAGAAGGGGAGGGTGGGCATACTTCGACAGCGATAAACGGGTAATCATAATTCGATGGCGCTCCAGCTGCTGGGGTCATGTCTGCTTATGAATGTTAAGGAGGACTGGCTTCAGAATTACCCCTCATATCAAACGCTGACCTTCTGGAGAGACCGCAACATGCTACCCATGATTAGAATTACAGAGCAGAGCCCATTTAGCCGGATTCCAAATCAGGGACTAAGTAACCTTTTCACACCTTCTGATTAAAGAAAAAGGTGCAGAGCCGAGAAAATTGTTAGACCCCACCCTGCCGTTTCTACAAAAAAGTCCTGAGGGAATAGAATAGAATAGAATAAATCTTTATTGTCCACCGATCAATTGACACAACACAGCAGTTGGTTAGAAAGAATCGTCGATCGGATGGCATTTTGGATAAAGGACTTCCTGAATACGTTTTTAGTTTCCAGAGGGACTCTGTAGGACCTCCCAGAGTTCAAAAGTTCAAAGTGACCGAAGAGGGGATGGGAGCTATATGTTACGTTGCTTCTCGCCATCTTCCTCGTCCTCTATGTGAAAAGTTGGGTCAAAGGCTGGAGGGTTTATGGACATGAAAAGATCTTTTCTGTTTCCACCACAGCATCTCAACGGGGTTCAGATCAATCAAGACTTTGACTCGGGCCACTCTTCTGCTTTGGATCCTTGTCTCGCTGCTAGACCCAAGACACAGACTGATGACCTGACATTCCCTTTCAGAATCTTCTACTAGAGACCCAAAGTCATGTTTCACTCAATCTTAGCGAATCATCCTGGTCCTGAAGCAGCAGATCAGTAGCTGGAATGTTCTGCTGCTGGAATGCTGTGTTTGGTTTCCACCAGAGAAGATTCTCCCAGAAGCTCTGTTGGACATCAAGGTAGGTTGTGGGTATATACAGACCAGCCTAAATGTTCTTCTGGGTCAGCAGTGACTTTTCTTCCCTACGCTTCGATGATGCCATTCTGGCCCAGTGTCTCTGGAATAGTGGAGCCATGACCTCTGACCTTTACTCTAGTGAGAGGGGCCTGCAGTTCCTTCAATTTTTTGTTCGGATATTCTGTGACTTCCTGAATGAGCCTTCAACATAAGAGGAATTTTGGAAGGTGGTCCACTTCTATGAAGGTTCAAAAGTCTTCTCCATGTGTAGGTAATATGCCTCACTGTGGATCTGTGGAGTCCCAGAACCTTAGAAACAGCTTTAGAACCCTTCGTCTCAGCCCTGTCTGGAATTTCTTTGAATTTTGGCATAATTTTGTACTGGTGACACCTAGAATCCAGCTTCCTACTTCTGAAGAAGGTCTGTTGTAGTGATGATGTGATTGATCAGGTCTGGGTTGGTCCAGTCCAGCTGGAACCAGTTATTTACGCAGTTTAGTAGGTTATAGGACTTAGTGGGAAGTGGGAGGATCCACACGCTGTTACAGAACCTTTCTGGTTCAACAAACAGACGTAATGATTTCAAACTTTTATTATGGGATACACATCAAAATAGGTATAACCAGAATTAACAGCGCTAAGTTCACTAAGGTTACAGAATGTGAAAAAATAGAATTGATAAAAAAAAGACTTGTGGTAGTCTTCTGATATTCATGCCCTAAAAAAACTCCACATATTCACTGTCAACAGGCGTATTTATCAGAAGTCGCTAAATCCTCCACCATTTGACACGGAGGTTACCAATTAAAGCGCTTCAGTCTTTGAAGCCGCAGATCAGAAACATTACGCCCCTATTCTGTACTTTAAATTAAAATACAAAAGAATCTATTTATAAGATTCGGCTTCGGCTGCTCGGCTTTCTTCCTCCACCACCACCTCCACCCAACTGCTACGAAACAACCAAAGCTTGCAAGTTGGGAGAACTTTGGTTTTAACTCCCATCCAAAGGAGTTCAGCTCTTATCAGAGCGCGGCGTAATTGTTGAAACATGTGTAACTGTCGGAAGTGTCGGCGCGTCTCTCTCCGGTCCCTGAACCAACCTCCGCCTATGACTCCGTCTCGTAAGTCTTTCAGACAACCTTGGTGTGATTTCTTGACAAAAGCGCTCGCGCTCTCAAGGTGCACTCTGGCGCGATATGAAAAGGGACAAAGGCAGAGCCTGAGAGAAGAGAGGAGAAGAAATGGATTTCTTCTCTAATTATGCGAGAGAAAGAGACTTTGTGAAGATAAAGTTGGGTGACACAAGGGCACGTTGAGGGACACGCTCACTTTGGGAAGATTTTTTCAAAGTGGGAGTCGCAAATGGATGTTTGTGCGAGGAGCTGTGGCTGCTAATTGGTGCAAACTTAATGAATGCAGGGTTGCTGCGGGGAGACAGATGCTTTGTGCAATGTGGCAGATTTCAGTGGCTGCGTCTCTCTCCATAGCTGGAAAATCATGAAGAGGCGAACATTTGGCAGGTCAAGAAATTATGCAGGGAAAAGGGGAAGCCCGCGAAGAAAAAAAGAAAAAAAAAGACGTAAACAGTTGTTTGTTTATTTTTCCGTTAATTTATGGGGGACTTTGTGTTTAGTGCGAGCAGTTCTCAAGCGCTTGTCTCTTCGTTTGAGCCGATGCCTTTTGTTTGGGCTTTCTAGCCTCGCCAGTTCTGTGGCTCTCAATTAGCGTGCAAGCCTCAGGGACCTAATTAACCGGTTCAATTAATAAATAATTTTCTTCAAAAAAAAAAAAAAAAAAAGAATCCTGTACAAGCTATTCTGACATTTGTTAGCCACTCAGGAGATGTGTGAGAAAAAAAAGAGAGAGAGAAAGAGAGAGAAAGAAGATGATTAGCTTGTTTGTAAGCTCGGCTTTATCCCCCAGGCAGGTGGCTGATGCAGGGGACAGCGCTGTGTGGGGAGGGGCTTACTCAAGGCGTGGACCCCACAGCAGAGGAGGGCCCCCGTGACCTTTTATCGAGTGTCCGATCAATAATGTGCGAAAGTCCATCTCTTTGAGTTGCGGCCCGAGACCGGGCTTCAGAAGGCCTGTGGCCGGCAGCAAAGCTGGATTGGAACAGAGCGGGGCAAAAGAGTCCTCAGGGGGTTTCAGGAGTGGAACAGAACCAACCGCCTCATGTCATTTCCTCATAATGATGTCTTCCTTTAGCCAAAAGAGGGAGGGGATGCAAGCCCCTCGCTCTCCCTTTGTCTGCAGTGAAATCATCCTCTCTGGTCTGTCACAGAAACAGACCCCACATTAGAATCCCATTTAGCGGTTCTTATCGCCACCATCTATCCGGTCACATGTTGGGATGGTGTTTCGTCAAGTGTAACGTATATTCCCCCGAGGGCGCCATGGGACAGATGTGCTTGTTAAATTTGTACCGTTATCTCCAAACATCGACGTTACAGGAAGTGGTTGTCACCGCCAAAGAGCGGCACTGACGGATCTGACTGTGGGCCCGTGTTCATTAAACACACTCCAAACAGCCTTCAAGCCGACTATTAGCGGCTGCCTCGCAGGTTTTGACCATGAAATGCTCTTTAAGCAGACTAACAGGACTTGAAAGATGACTTGGAGTTTTTTTTCCTTCTTGCGAGGAGTCAATCACTCGATATCAAAGTGGCGGGGACGCACCAGGAAATGCAGTGATGATATACCGCCCACGCTCGCCGCAGACGGTTTAGATGGCGGACACCGAGAGCATACACAGGCCTCTCGGCGAGCGATGACACTTTGCGTTGAACTGAGGTTCTGATGAACTGATTTCTACTGAGAATACGCACACAAGATGAGCCGCTGCACGGAGGAACGATTGATCTCAACGATCTCAATGATCGAAGTTAATTAGATACAAGGCTGTGAAAAAGTATTGGACCCCTGCCTGGTTTCTCCAGATGTCGGTTCTTCCAACAAATTTAACATAAAACAACCAGAGTGAACCCAGAATACAAGATTTATATGATAATTCTATTTATTGAACCAAAACAGGTTCTCTAAAACCAATGTGTGAAAGAGGCTCCGCCCCCTTAGAGACTGAAATCTAAAAACGACCAAACTGCATTAATAACTGGTTCCAGCTGGATTAGACCCAACCTGATCTGATCACCACCAGGCCTGTTCAACCACATCATCACTTCAAGACCATCTTCAGAAGCAGGAAGTTGGCTCCTAGGGCTCACCAGTAGCACACTATGCCAAAATCAACAGAAATTCCAGGAGTTGATTGAAATCCATCACACTGGGAAGGGTTCTAAAGCTGTAAGCTCTAAGGTTCTGGGACCCCACAGACCCCCAGTGAGACACATTATCTACACATGGAGAAGACTTGGGGAAAAAAAACGAACCTGCGTGGTGAGGAGTCATCCAGGAAGGCACTGAAGATCCAAAGAAGACATCCAAGGACCCGCAGGCCTCTCTCACCTCTATCAAGGTCAGAGGTCATGGTTCAAATATTCCAAAGACACTTGGCCACAATGGCATCATGGGAGAGTGGTCAGGAAAGAAGCAACTCCTGACACAGAAGAAAAAAATTTCAATTTCTGTAAAATTTGTATCCTTAAGAAATAACTGTTATAAATAAATGTTATTAAGAAATAACACAAACAACAGATGGAGAAAAAAAGATTCTGAAAATAAAAGCAACACTACAACAAACGGTAAACACAAACTCCTCATTAACAGGGGAAAGAAAAATTGGAAGAATTAAAGCGGGTCATAAATCCAAAAATTCTAAATAGAGTAAAAACTCCATAAACCTTATAACAGATGTGTCTGGACTCTAGGAGGAGGCATAAGAACCGGGAGAGAACCCAGGCACACACTGCAGAGAAAGGTCCTGATGCCAGAGTCGGATCTGAACCTCAAACCTTCTCACTGCACGACAAAAGGGTCACCCCCTTTACCATTGTCTTCATCTTCTTTGAAATACCTTTTCTGCCGTGTGAAGACGTCAGTTCTTCCTCACGAACCCTCCAGTGTTGCTGCACTGAAGCCGCTGTGCAGAGAAGAGTGTGTCCACATTTCAACGGAGTGATGTCAGAGAGTGAGACGGTTATAGATGTTGCTGCGGAAGTTGGAACACCTAGATATGAAGCGTGTTACTTTTCACTTATAGAATAACCTTTTAGTCTTATTGAATGGAATTCTGTTTTTTACTCAAGTAGGAGACCATCAGGTGAAACTTAGAATCCAAGGAATGCCCGACGTCGGTAGAATAAAATAAAGGAAAATGACATTTTAATTGAGATTATTGGTCATGAATGTAGAGAGAATCCCCCGACACTGCAGCCATTGAAAAAAAATAAATAAATAAAATAATGCTCCTAAAAAAAGGTCGAGGAATGACAGTTCACTCTGAGATGCACATACAAATACCAGATACCAGGAAAGCGTTTAATAGTTGATAAGTAGATAATAATTCTGTGTTCATGATGAGCATCATCTGCTGAAGTGGTTCTTCATCACGACTGAGCAGGACAGATTTCCTCCCATCGATCGCTGAGGTGAGGTTGTGAACCAGTCAAAAGGGGATCTGAAGGTGGGCTGACAGACGCAGGCCCTACAGATGGAGAGATCGCTTTTGTTCCCCGTCAGCTTTGACCGAGGGCCCCCCCCACCGCTCTGAGGTGACTGTTGCTCTCTGCCGCCCTCTAACCCCCCCCCCGAGATCCCTGCGCTGCCTCCACTTTGAAGCAAAATGGGGGTTGTTGTATAAATATTTTGCTTGAGCGTCTTAATCTTCCATAAGGTGATCTTTGCTGTGGAGCAACGCGGGGTGCTGGTGTTCAGACGAGAGCTCCCAGTTGTGGAGAGAAGGAGGGAGCGAACGAGACGGAGGGAGAGGAAGAAGAAGAAGAGGAGGAAGACGAAGAAGGTCTGTGTACTTGCTGGAGTGCTGGGAGCTAGAGTTCACTACGGGGGCGTAAGTGTGTCAAGAAGAGCGCTTTTTCCCCCCATCCGCAAGCCCGGGGCCTTCTACGCAACATTAAAAAGCATAAACAGTCAATACTGAATGCAACTCAGAGAAAGAGCGAAGAAAAGAAAGGAACAAGTGCGAGAACGCGAGGGTTTTTCAAGCGTTACACAACACGGTGAGATCAGAGAAATGGAGGCTGGGCTCCGGCGTCGAGCTGCAAAGCTTTCTGGTGGAGGCAGGGAGCCTCTCCGAGTGAATCATTCATTGCGGGCGGCAGGGGTGTAAATATGAGGGGGAGGGCTGGAGGAGAGGGGGATCAAGGAAAAACACACCTGGTGCAAAACAGGGGTCAGATTGGCCCGGCTCAAAAGAGAACCAGAAGGGAAACAGGAGAATGAGCTGGCACCGCTCCGGTTCTGCTGCAGCGCTGGATGCTGCATATGGCGGTAGGCAGTCTGAAAACACACGCCGATGAGAGCGAGCCTCGTCTTATTCCACCAAAAGGAAGAGTTTCAAACATTTTTTAGACGTCCTCCAGTTGGAGATGTGAGGGTTTGCTTGTGTGTGGCACATTGTTCCTGCTCGTAATCGCTCCCAATCAGTCTCTGCGCCGCTCCTTCAAACAATTCCTGCAGAACACCCGACACCTGGCTGCCTGACTTCAGAGCCCAAATCAGCCGTGAAGTCTCTCACTCGTCTTCTTTTTTTTTTTTAATCACGCATTCAGCCTCACATGTTGAAGCCTATGCAATCTGGGAGATCTTCTTCTATGGAGCCACGACACGGAGCAGAGCAGCTGTGGGACGGCTGGCGGCGCCGCCGTGCATGTGATGAACTTATGCGGTGTTTCTTTAACGCGACGCTTAACATGATGCCGACCGTTTGATTATAGTTTTTAAAAGAAATTCCAGCTCTGAGTCCATCAGGTGAAACCTTGAACGTAGAGGACAAGGAATGCCCGACGCCGGTCTCGTTCTATGATAGAAAAGTACAGAAAAATGTGAGTTTTTATGAGACATTTTTTGTCACAGAATGTAGTGAGATATCCTCCGACACAGGTAGCCATTGAAACAAACTAACGAAATAAACAATGCTCCCAAAAACTTGTAAGGTCAGGGAATGCCCGACGTCCGTCTCGCTCTACGATAGTAAAATACATAAACCTTTGAGTTTTAAAAATATATTTTTGTCATAGAATGCATTAAGAATCTTCTGACACAGGCAGCCATTAAAAAAACAAACAAAAAATGAATAAATTAAAGCTCCTAAAAAAGAGAATCTACTTAAATAGATCTTTTTTCTATATCTTTTTAATAATTATAGTTTTCCAAATCAAAATAAACAAATAACTTAAAATGTTAAAAATTCCTAAAATAGATTAATATTTAATACTTTTTGTCTTCAACCCTCATCTGAGACAAAGCCTCTCACCACGAGATTGATTTCAACTTGAGTCCAAGGAAAGAGAAAAAAAAGAAAAAATTATTAAAGTTCCTAAATAGCGAAAAGTCACTGCTTCAACACTTTGTTGTTTTTTCTAAAACAAAATTTGCTTAAAAATATTTTGAACAACTTTTGAGATCTGCTCCAGAAATGAAACCAAACCCCAGAATGTGCCTTAGGCTGATTTGTGACCATTGAAAGGAAAAAATGTATAATAATAATAATCCCTAAATAGTTTACCTCACATTTGGGGCCTCAGCCCCCATTCCCCTGCGTTGTACATTTAATTCTCCTGATTGAACTCCTCAAATCGTATGTGGTCCAAAAAACTGTGTTCTTCATCCAAAAAGCTCCCCCTAGTGAGCAATATATGAACTATTACGATACATACAAGATAGATCTCCTTGAGTTGATTCTTATTGAGTTGACTAAATCGGATCAATGGCTACAAAGTTGAGTCCGAAAAACAGTGTTTTTCGTAAAAAAATTTAAAAAAATCGGCGAATTAAAAAAACAACTATTACAGTAAAAACTCCTTGAGTTGATCAGTGAGCACCACATTTAGACTAGATTGGATCAACTGTTGATAAATTATGGACTGAAAAAGCTCACCCTAGTGTCAGAACAGATCGTTCCAAAATCGCTCCAGTTCTTCCTCGCAAGGTCTTTGTGGGTTAAAAATTTGAAATTGATCCACGATATCGTTTTTGAGTTATCTGGTTAAGACGAAGGATTTCCCGCTGCGATGATGACGATTCCATTACATCCCGACTGTTCAGGGAATAATTAAACCTCCACCTTCTGATTCTGGAACAGAAGCTCTTCTCTCAGGCCAGACGAGCAAAGGAGATGAAGCAAACCTGCTGACAGCTAGTTGTTGCCAGCAGGTAAGATGGACTAGAAGGAGGTTCTAGTGGTCTGCGATGGTTGGTACCTGCCAAACTGGTCTACCTGAGGACAAGTGGAGAACCAGAGTGACATCACAGAACGGTTCTAGAGGTTACATTAGATTAAACTTTATTAGGTAGGTGGTGTTGATGTTCTTTACACAGCGTTCAGAAGAGACGTACAAGTAGTAAATGTGATAAAGCAACGATGCCTTGATTGTGAAATCCACGAGTATAAAATCAATTATAAACAGATTGGGCAAATAGATTAAAGAAACAAGAGGAACATTTATTCACCACAAAACTACCATATTTTGAAGATATAAGACGTACAAAGTCTTTCATCTTGGGCCACCTCAAGGTATTCCAGACATCCAGAATTCTTATTTTGGACACAACCAGGACAGCCTTTGTATCTACAGGACAGATGTTATTATCCCTTTAATGTTGGCCTCAACGTTTGGTCAATCAATCACATTCCTTTTGAGACTTATTCCTTTTGGTAGATGAGTGCCACCTAACTGACCCTGTTTATAATACGACCCAATGGCAGCATGTATACGCTAAAGAGTAAAGGGTCAAGGATGGAGCCCTGGGGGACACCATATGTGGAAGGGACCACCGAGCAGGAGACAGTAACCATGGCTATTGATAAAATCCTATTTTATATGTTTGGTTTTTTTTCATTTTTAAAACCCTTTAATGTCCTCACAAAGTCGTATCGTAGACACTCTTGAATTCGGCATAAAATGAGAAAACTGTTGGCCAAGCATCTTCAATCAGACATAATTAGATCAGCTCTGGGTTACTAGCTTCATTATAACGTAACATTTCTTAGCCGTTAGCCATTTTGGCACAGCAAGTATTTTAAAACCACTTTTTTTGTTGAGTTACATAATTACATAATTCAATTCAATATAGGACTTTCTCTGAAGCTATGGTTAATGTCTCCTCTTATGTGGCCCCTTTGACCTGCGGTGTCCCCCAGGGTTCCATCCTCCGCCCCTTACTCTTTAGCATACACATGCTGCCACTGGGTCGGATATTAAACCGGTTCTGTCAGATATTTCAATAAGACATATATTCAGAATGAGCTCAACCCAAAACAGTTGAGCAGGACATCAAAGGTTTAAAGCGGAATTATGTAGCTCAATACAGTTTTCTAAGAACATGTTTGGCCTAAAAGGTTGAGTTAATCCAATATTTCCATGAAATAAAACCTATCATCCTTCATGATTCACAAACTCTTATTGAAAAGGTTGAACACTTCCTGGATTTCTTGTTATCGCTTACCCTTCATTGCCAAGTTTACTACCTAAATGTTTGGTATGAAACGTCTACGGCGTCCTTGAAATGCCAACAAAGAGAGAAGTGGCGTCAGGACAAATGAAAGAGAGGAAAAGGAGAAAACACATGACGGCACTTTTTCTCTCGAGGTTCTTCAATCAGTCCAGCTGCTTCACCATCGAACAGACCGAGGTCTCTCTCCTTTAGCGCACCTGCTGTTGGTTTAGGCCCCAAACAAAAGTTACTTTAGCTTAACGTAGGAGCCACTTCTTCTCCAGAGCGAGCCTCCATATTATAAACGAGGAAGAGGAAGAGGAGGAGGAGGGGGAACAATATCCTTGAAAAAGTATGAGATTTGATTCCCGCCCTACGGAATAGGCCGTTTCCTTGTGTTGTCAAACAGAATGACTAAACACGCTCATTCACATGCTCCCATGGTAGGACGTTATTAATTTATCACGTCAGAGTTATCAGCTCACACACACTCACACACAAACACACACACACACACACACACCCACACACATACACACGTTTGCTTCTCCATGATTGACAATGTGATAAATTTTATTTGAATATGGCTGACATGAATTATGTAACCAGAGAGACTTTGTTGCTTCTCCTCTCGCTCTTCGCTCTTTTCCTCCAAGATAACGTACAAGTCGGTAATTTACAGTAGAACAAGTTCTGAGGCGGTGGAGAACCAGAGCGCGACAACGGCCCAAAGGGAGAAAACGCGGTGCTTCAGTCAGGCTCATTCCGACATCTGCAGAAGGAGCGGAGATTTGTGGCCGTCGCCGCGGTAAGGTTAGGCGTTTGAGGCTTTAGTTGAGGCGATGAAGGTGTCAGCAGTGTGAAGAAGAAGAGACGGCAGAGTAAACACAAGAGAAAGGCTGGGGGAGCGGCGCCGTGGCCCGATCTGATGTTGATAGCTGTGGAGGACAGGCCTCTAAAGTGGCAGAGAGAACATGAAAAATGAAAAGCCTTGTCTGATTGGTCCGAGACGACTGTCAAATGTCAAGCATTTATCAAACGGCCCTCGCTGGCCCGCTTTGGAAAGAGAAAGATTCCAGTGGGAGGAAGAGGCTAACCTTTCAGCGCGGCAGTGGGAGTCACTCATCCAATCAGACGCCACCGCCACCGCCACCGCCGCAATCTCTCCCCTCTGATTCTAATCTACGCTTGTTGACACGTCTCGCCCAAAGCTGGCCAATGGATCAAAATTCCAGGGAATAATTGACTAGCACAATACACAGAGCCATAACATTATAACCATCCCCCTCATATTCTGTTGGTGACACTTTATTTCATATAACTGGATCCAGCTGGACTGGACCCACCCAGACTTGATCACCACCAGCCCAGTTCAGTCACATCATCATCTTCAGTAGCCCATATTGAGAAGCAGGAAGTTGGCTTCTAAGTCTCACCAGCAGCACACTATGCTAAAAATCTAAAGAAATTCCAAACGATGACTAAAAGTCTGGGAAGTGTCCCAAAGCTTTTTCTAACGTTCTGAAACGCCACGGATCCAAAGTGAGACACATTATCTAAACATGGAGACGACTTGGAACAACATTGAACCTTCACAGAAGTGGACCGTCTTCCAAAATTCCTTCAGGAGCACCAGGAAGACTCATTCAGAGACGTCACTAAATATCCAGGGAAACAGTAATTCTGCTCTATAGCAGAAAACCCAGCTGGAGAATGTCCCTTCATCAGTCTGTGATGATGAGCTGGATCCTTTTCTGAACAAATCAAAAAGATTAAACTTAAAGTTCTGGAGTGGTGGGACCTGAAAGGAAGATGTGGCTTCAAAGAGGAGTGGGCCAAAATTCCCCCCCAGTCTCCAGGTATCAGATGGGTTTGGAGCAGTTGTTGCTGCTGAAGGTGGAACATCGAGGTATGGGATAACCTTTATCGTCCAGAGGTGGTCTAAGGAGGGACAACTGCTAAAATTCCTCCAAGCCCTTCATGTTTTCATTTGACAGTGTAGCTTTCACAGACTTGGTGCCCTCATGAGACAACGTTCTCAACCCTCGCTCTAAAGTTGTTCTTCTGTTCCACTTCCTGTGGCTGAACTGTCCCTGCAACAACAGGAACAGAGAATCCTTCATGTTCGGAGAGGCGGGACCTGTTAATGCCCTCACACTTATATTTCGCCCTGAATCACTCATTGCTGCTCTACTAGAAAACTTTCTGTGCGACATCTTGCAGATTTCTGCGCTGGAAGGTCAGAGGTCAGCCTGGCAAGGGTTCCTGCTCAGAGACGCTCAGGTGGACTGGGTGCTAGAGAGAGTCCTGCAACCGCAGCATTAATCCTGTACTTTGCAGACAATCAGCTGATTTTACCACCGAATTTACAACTTCTTCAGGTGACCTGATGAAAAGTAAGAGAAGCTCATAGTGAAATATCCCAGAATGCTGCAGGTTTTGTTGGACTTCAGAGTAAAACCTCTCGCTGCAGACGGAGACGAGGGGGAGGATGGATTTCATGTGTCCACACTCACATTTATCAAGATTGAGTCTCTCAAGTTCTGGAAAGATCGTGATATCTGGGAGCCCTTTTGAATATACACCGATCGGCCATAACATTATAACCAGTGACCGCTGGAAGTAAATTGAATTGATTATGTCGTTCAAGTGGCCCCTGGAAAAAAGAGTTTTGGAACCCGTCACCAAATCTGCAGCTAAAACCCCTCAAAGAAAGCAGACGTCTTCCAGACTCTGATAGCAAACACTGACCAGAGACTGGACCACAGTTATTCATGTGTTTTCTTAGTGGTATTAGTGAAATCCTGTAGAGGCATGTTGAGGTTATTCCAGACTCCCTAACACCGAAAGCGCCGCTCTGCTCAGCTGTGCTCTGCTAATGTCAGCTGGGATCGTCTGTGGCACTCGCACAAGTAACGCAAGCTTACAAATAAAAGCCCCTCTATTCCAGGAACCTTTCTTTCCACTGTTTCATTCCGTTATCAACCATGACTGCTGTGAACCCGGCTGCTGCTTTTTTTTTTTTATTTGTGTTTGTAGAAGTCAAAGATTTGTCTGAAAACCAGACGCCGCCGTGTTTGAGTTCAGTACGTTATCTGGACACGGACACACACAGGTCCGATAAGCTTCGTCCTCTTCATCATCGTCCGTCGGACTACCAGACGTGTGACATTTGCAGAATCTTAACGCGGCTTGGCTTTCATCTCACAGATACATTTTATTTTTTGTAAGTAACATGATTTTGCATTGAGCGGCACGAATGATGCACATTTGCAATCCTTGCAGCTTTTAAATCATTTTCTACGTAATCCCAGCGCGTGTGGGACCATTAGAGATCCCTTCCTTAAAAATAGTCCTATAGTCAATATCATTATCTTCAGTACTTAGCTACAGCGAGAAAAAACAAAAAAAAAAAACTTCACCCTCTCTTGATTTAAGAAAAGAAAACATGATTGTTTACCGGAGGGAAAAACGACAACATGTCATTTTAACTATTAACTCATTTTTGCCACAACTATATCAGGCAGGACGTGAACATGTAAAAGAGGCAGGGACAATGGCTAAGCGTAAGGATCTGAGAGACCCTTACAAGGACCACATTGAGATGACTGGATTGGAGCATCTCCAGAACTGCAGGTCTTGTTCGGTGTCCCTGGTCTGCAGTTGTTAGAACCTACCAAATGGGTCTAAGAATGGACTCCTGGTGAACCGGTGACCTGTTCACTGCTGCAGGTCAGGAGTGAATATGGACTGTGTTTGTTGTCTGACCCCACAGAAAAGCCACTATAGCACAAATTTGTGACAAATAAATCTGTAAATCTCATCAGTGGACCAGGGATCAATCGAAGAAGGTGGACCGGTCTAAAGAGTTTTCTCTCTTTTTCATGTGGAGGTTACTTTGACACGGAGCATAAACATTGTTCCATCATCAACAACACAGCAGAGCAGTTTTGCCAGCGAAAAGGGGGATTCACACAATTATAGGCAGGTGGATATAATGTTGTGGCTGATCCGTGTAGATTGAAGTATCATGTTGATTTCCAGGGCAACCTCAAAATTCCATGTTTAACGCTGGCATCCAAGGCAACAAGGTGGTCACGACCAGAACAGAGGTGATTCCAGGACCGACTGTAGTTTGGAGGATCTGTGCATTAAGAGGGGGGGGGGGTAATGAACATTCACATGTACAGCTCTCGCTGCACCACCTTTGGTGTCCTCTTGAGAGGGGGTCTAAGCAGTGCACCATCAATGGCAGGGGGAACAAAGCCAAAGAGAAAAATATCAAGTCTTTTTGCACAACTGCCTGCCCGCCTTAAGATTAATCTAATTTGGGCTTTATTGAGAAATGGGTAAGAGCAGTTTTGTTTTATTTATGTGTATTTTTTCCTCCTCTGCTCCGCTCCCTTTGTTGCTTCTCCTCAGCTGCCTCTGACAAAAGACAGCCAGCCTTCCAAGCCCGGTGTTGCTCTGGGACGGACCTGTCAATCACTCCTGACGGCACCCTGACAACATGTACGTTCAAATTTCAAACGGGACTCAAAGACGGCGCATGACAGCGCAGGCTTTGAAAGTGGCTGTAGCGCTCGGCGACAGCCAGAGGAGCGCGGCTGGAAAACAAACTAGAAAACAACAGTGCGCCGGGAAAAGAAGAGAAAAAAAACCCCATCCAGTTAAAAGCAGGAGAGTGAAGAATGTGGGTCTGATGATGGGAATTGTCTTTAGATTCTCCCTTGGTGTGTCGTTGTTTTCTAATTTGGCTCAAACTCCCTCGAGTGAGGCTTTCGGTCTTCGAGGGGCCCGTTCTCTCCACAGTCCAGGGACGCTAGCTGCTCGCTCCTGCTCCTCCTCCGAGGCCTCGCTCAGTTCACCTCGCTACGTTCTACGCAAAAAATGTTAATGCCGTTATTGATTCCACCTCGCGTTCCTTCGCCGGCAGGTTGTGCAACCGATTCCCACTAGAACTGGAAACCACTGCAGACTGAATAAATGCAACCTTCAGTTTCTGACACATCCTCCACTCCGCTTGTGAGCGTGCAGTATAGTAGGTGTTATTGTAAATGTGTACTAAGGAGAAGGTGACTATCAGGAACTTTTTAGCTCAATGCTCAAATCCCCTCATTTAGTAGAATTTGTGTTTCCGCCGTCGCTTGGACTGACCTGCAGCCGGGTGTCCATCAAAGGTCAGTGACTTGGGGAAGGAGACTCCAACATCTCAGGGTCTCCATTATCATTTGGCCTATAACCATAAATTAGCTTAAAGCTATAATCTAATTCTCATCAGGTCAGTAATTATTCATCTCTTAACTAAAAATCCAATTATTCTTAGGGAATGCAAAAAAACTTGGACGTTTAACTTTAAATAATCCTGATCAGACGATCATTTCATAATTGTGACAGGTCTATGTAAAGCATCGTGGTTCCATGAAAAACCTAAACAACATACAATTAGTATGAAGGTCAAAATATCAAAGGAACATTTATCACAAAAAAATGAACAGTAGCAAAAGAGTAAATAAGCAGTCTGGTGAAGCTTGAATGTATGTCGTGTGTATAGTTTTGTGAGATGATCACCATTCAGCGTCACTTCTGGCAACACGTTTCCATAGAAACCACACAGAATAACGTTTGTAGAAATAACAAAAAATGAAAAGGCACGACTACTTGTCATGATACTACTTTATGTCTGCGTGAGTTTTGTTGATGACATTTTTTTCAATTTAGTGAGATATGCTCCAGGCAAGAAAAACACACCTAAACAAATGTTTCCATGGAAACCATACAAAAAAACAAGAAAAAATAAATTGACAGACGTACAGAGAGGAATCCTGTGTGTTGGTTAGAAAATACAACTTTCTTTCCTTTTAAAGTTTCCATAAAATGTTTTTTCCGACGTAGGACGTACTGTCAAATGATCGGCCACCGCCACCACCTTCTCAACACCAAAGTGGTGTTTTCTATTGAAACGACTAAAAGCAACATTTATATGAGGACATAAAAATTCACGTAGACTTGTCGTGCTTCTTTTATGTGTAAAGTTTAATAAAACTAGAGAGCATAGATTGTGAGAATTACGCCAAACAAGATGACCAAAGTTTAGAAACAACACATTTCCGTGAAAACCACATAGAATAACATGAGTGTAAAACATTATAAATATGAAAGGCACAACATGATGATATATGCGCAAAGGTTAGTGAAGCGTGAATGCGTAGATAACGGGGAAGGTTAAGGATGGTTAAGGTGCACCTACGTTGGCTTTACTCGAGAAAATCCCGTTTCCACGGAAACCATAAGGAATATAATGAGAAGAAAAAAAGAAAATATCAAAAAACAACAACTACGTAATATTGTAAAATCACCTAAAACTACAGTTTTCCATAGAAACCACACTGAATAACATTATAAAAATATTAAAACTGTCAAAAGATAGTTTTTGATTAAACTATGTTAACTATGTGATATTGTTTCTTTGTGTTTAAAGACTGGTGAATGTATAGTTTTTTTGATGCCGACCTTAAAAATCACATTTCGATGGAAACAGCAGAAAACGGAGAGGCGACCACCATTTTTATGTCGGGTGGGAAATAAAATGTAAAACTCCATGTTTTTCTTTTCTTTCTGTTGTCCTGATTTTTATCTTTCAAGAGCTTCCAAACACCTTTTTGCCAACCAGCAAACAAATGACATATGGCATCTGCTCTCGCTGGAGGAAGCACTTTCAAATGATCGACCACCACCACCACCACCACCTCCTCCATCGGACGCCGGCGCCACCTTTTCAACACGGCTAAATGAACAGTGTAAATGGGGTACAACAAAAAGGCCCAGGCTTTTGCCAGCGCCTCTGGGAGAACTGCCATCCCTGCAGTCCTGCAGCTTGTGCACTGATCCTTCGGTCTGCAGCCACATCTGCAGTTCAAAAAACGCCCGCTTGAATCTTTGAATCTGCTACAAAGCTCCCCGTTCGTAGTCTGCCCTGGACTTTGTCCGACCGCGCTGTGTGAAAGTTTGTTTGAAACTGGCAGCCCAGAACCAACTCTAGCGCTGAGGTGTGTGTGTGTGTGTGTGTGTGTGTGTGGGTCAGCCTGTTAGCCAATGTTCCCCCTGCAGACCTGAGCGGCGTGAAATCCTGCAGCTCGTCGCCACATACATGTGAGTCCAAGCTTCAACGTATACATGAAGCAGCCGTACAAGCTGCTCGCTGGGCCTCCTGCAGGCCAGGAGGCGGGCCTTGCTCTGGCTTCTAGTGCCCTCTAGTGGTCCTGAACACATCTGCTCCAAATAGTGAAGATTTTGTTTCAATTTGTAAAAAGAAATCATTTTCAAATTTAAACAAAATAAAGCCTGAAAGTGACAGGAAGCACGGATGAAAAAAAGGGGAGGCAGAATTAAATCAAGATAAAGACATGTTGAAAAACTAAAATGAATCCTATTTATATTAATTTTAATGCATGTCCTGCCCTTAAACCAAATGATTTACATAAAAATCCAACATCTGCAAACATCAAGGATGACGCTCTTTTCCCGGAGCTCGCATTTCAAACAAAATCGAAAAGCCCATCTTATCTCCCACTCCCGTCAAATTGCTTTATAACAAGATGAGCGGAGCTCATTTGCATAAATGCAAAGCTTTAATTTCATATTCAGACACTCAAAAAAGAGCCGCGGCAGATTATCGCAACATTTTCTCTAAATCAAGTTTTCTTTATCTTGCATTGCAAAAAACATCCAAACCCGATGAAGATAAATATCTCAATCTTTGCAGCTCAAATGTTTCTGGTTAGCAAAGATAACCCTAACCCTAAACTGGATTTATAAAAAATAAATAAAAGGCCTTTTGCACTCAAAGACTTAACTGTGTGAGTTGTTGAATCAAACAACCGAAGGTTTGAACTGATCTGTTTAAGAATATAAATGCTTCCATACGGATAAGATTAATAAACACTCATTTCAATTAGTGATCTGTTATTCAGATTCATAGCATCTATAGTGAACAGTTCATAGAACATCTGATGTCATCGTGTGCTGCCATTACAACGGAGCCCATAACCAGTCTTTGATAAAACTGTGTCTCTGAAAGTGAAAATAAATCATAATTCCTGCCTGTTTTCTGCTCAAAAAACCGTATGATTCTATTTAAATACACTCAAATATTGATTTAAGGAATTTAATCAATACATTGTGTTAGATAGAATTTAATGAAATAATTAGAATGGAGCTAATAATGTAAAACCAACATAACTTTATTAAGTAACTGCAACATAATCTGGTCAACTTGGATTAATGAATATGTAACTGAGAAAAATGAACTGATGTAGATGTACTAGATGTACCTGCATCCTAATAATCTTATTAATCTATATGTGTGTAAGCCATTCAAAGTGAATCCACTTTAACAGGTTTAATTAGAACTGAATACTTGTTAAAGCCACAAAAGCAGATTGATGGGACACAACTTAACGAAATTCAATGAAACCCTAAAATGAATGTTCCAGA
Organism: Lophius piscatorius; assembly: GCA_009660295.1. Lineage (NCBI taxonomy): Eukaryota > Metazoa > Chordata > Actinopteri > Lophiiformes > Lophiidae > Lophius > Lophius piscatorius. Next base: position 16,708 of record VRLP01004253.1, on the reverse strand, counting down.
TTAGTTGCTAAATTAAAATAACATTTAATCAGCAAAAACTCAGTTTCCTGGAAATATTTGACATAACTGGATTCAGCAAATCAAACCAATTTATATTTGATACATACCTTGTTTAAGAGCAGATATTATGAGTTATTTTGAGTAGAATTAAGATACAGTCTTTATCACAGATCAGAAATGACTCTGGGTACGGTTTTTGAAACATTTTAAGGTTATTCTAATGGCAGCGCGTGATAAACTCTTCTGATCAGTTGAGCAATAGATGCCATGAATTTGAATAAATAAGTGATTAAATAAAATTTATCAAGTAGTGGTCATTCATTTTGATTACAAAGTAATAAAGTAAATTAAATGGAACCATCCATATCAAAAATCAGGTCAGAAGAAGATAATGATAGGGATAAAATGTAAAAAAACAAAAAAACAATAACCTTGTTGGATATAGAATTGACCAAATGGAGCAGACTGAGCTCATCTATGAAATCATTTTTTCATATCTCATCAGAGATCTGTGACATTAAATGATCCTTTTTGGGTTTTTTCCCTCTTTTGAATTGAATCAGCTTGACATTTGATTTTTTTTTTTCTAAATAGGTTCTCTGATTTTAACCTTTTTTTTAAACTTGGAACTCCACAACGAATATTAAAAATGTAACTTTGCTGATTAGGTTGAACAAGAGGAAAAGTGTTAATATTATTAATAAAACTAGGCTACTTCATTTCAAATCTCTCCAAAACACGTTGTCAGAACCAGTTTCATGTGATCTCATGAAAGCATTAATGAAAAAAATGTATGTAAATCAACATTAAGTGACTGGAAACAAGCTGAAAAATGCGCTTCATGAGTTAAAAATGACGGATAAAGCCGTAAGAAGGTTTGTGTTAATGTGATATAATCTGCATTTATGTATATTTAATGAACTCCAGTCTGCAGTGAAGCATTTCTCATCCTGTAACTTACACGATGAAACCAATAATATAATAAAATGATGTTTATAATATAAGAGCCTTTGATTGAGCTCTGATGCAGCAGCACAACCTGCTTTATGGAGCCCCATAATGAAGGTTTCTCCTAAATGGCGTGTTTGTTTTCAGGCGGCAGAGGTGGGATTAGAGAGGCTCCTCAAAGCTCTGATTATCCTCGGCCCAATATCGTTACCTGCTGGGACGGCGGCGCTGCTCCTCTAAATAAATTGCGAGTGGCCTTGGGCAATAAGAGGAGCCCAGCTTTCATGTTCCTGACTGGCAATGAGGAAAATGTGCAGGCAGTCAATCAAGCTCTTAAGGCTCGGCATCAATGGCGCCGACCCCCGCTTTATTATTTATTTTTTAAACTGATGTATTTCATTATCGCAAGGTGTCTACATGCTGGGGTTGCAGGAGGATGAAGAAGGAAGGAGGGCGGTAGGAGGAGGGAGTGTGTGTGTGTGTGTGTGTGTGTGTGTGTGTGTGTGTGTGTGTGGAGGGGGGGGCATGATCAATAATTGATATACGGCGTGGAATTTGCTGCCTCTCCTATGGTGCACTTGTCACTAGCTGTTGTCAGAACACATTTGCTTTGATGACAGACGTGAAGAAGTGAACAACAGCATCACATCTGATTAGGAGGGAGGCAGGTGGTGAACGGCGCTGTTTGTTCAGGGCGCTCAGGAGAAATGAGTCGCAGGCGCCGAGGTGAGCTGCAGTCTTGTATAGGCGAGAGATGACAAGGGCTGGAACTTTCTTTTTTTTTCCTTTTTTGTGTGTGTGTGTGTGTGTGTGTGTGTGTGTGTGTGTGTGTGTGTGTGTGTGTGTGTTATGTGTCGGTAAACAGCGTGACTGGTTTGAAAGGCACCTGGATTACAAGCGGAGGAGCAGCTCTTTAAACCCCTCGCAGCTCTGGGGCACAGCAGACGTCAAAACAAAGTGAGGAGATGAGGAGTGAGGGGAGCTTTAAGGCCTCACTCCTCCCCAGCCAGTTTGCCGAGAGAGTCCTGCTTCCCAGAGTTTGGGTCGGGCCGAGCATCTCTAATCCAGCTGGTCAAATGAGGGTGAAGATGATGGTTCCAACAGGACGGCGAGGAGGAGGTCAGCTGCGTCTGCTGGTCGTCAGCTGCAAAAACTCCAGGCCTCATCTCTAACGACATTTGGTTGGGGAGGATGGGGTCAAAGGTCACGCAGATGAATTTAGTAACAAGTAAACACAAATTTAGTGGAGAAGTGGGTGTTGGTGCAGATTATGGAACATTTTATTTTTTTTGACTTTAGCAAGGTAGGGAAATGCTTAAAAAGGGCTTTATTTATGCAAAAACTACTCAATTGATTTCTTTGGTGTGGGTCCAGATATGAGGACAGAACCAGAGAGATTTCAATACTTTTCTTCTTTTCTTAACATGTCGAGTTAGGAGGAAAAAATGTCATGTTTTTAGGTAAAAACGACTGAATTGATTTTCACGTGGGGTATTGGTCGTTCTCTAAATATGGGTGCAAAGAAAAGAGAATTTAAAAACTTTCCGTAACGTTGAAAGTTTCCTAATTCCCTAATAATTCACAAAAAATAATTCGCAAAGTTCCTTAATAATTCACAAACTACTGAGCTGTTTTTTTGTCCAAGCCTTTGTGGAGCAGCCTGGTGCTTTCATAAAACTGTAGAGTGGACCTGGATCCTGGACCTGGATCCTGGACCTGGATCCTGAAAAAGGTCAGACCTTTCCTCGAGTTAAGGGAACTGTTCAAAAATGACGTAATCATACAAGAACCGCTGAGCTGATTTCCAGTGAACTCTGTGGGGGGGCGGGGCATCAGTAACAAGTGAAAATTGCTGCAAACCAGCAACATTTTGATAAACTTCCTTAATGTTGCTTTCAAAGGGAGGTGTTGAAAAATGCTCCAATTATTATTATCATCCAATGTCAGGAGGAATGCTGAAAAACGGGCATAATTACACAGAAACGTGCGATTTTCAGTAAGCTTTATGAAGAGGCGGGTCATACTTTGTATTTTGGTCTGGATTTCATTTTTTTTTTTACTTTCCTTAACATTGCAGGTTTTTTGACATTGCAAGAGAAAGTATTGAAAATTACAGTTGTTCCACAAAAGCTGCTTGTCTGAGGTTCCGGGCTCAGGTTCTACAGAGGTGAACACTCCACTGAAGGCCTTATCATCTTCTCCTTACCTTCGTCATCAGAGTTGGTTGGAGGTCATGTGATCGTCCTTGTTTGTATGTTTGCTTTCAAGATATTTTAAAATGTCAACATTTTACGGACTGATGAATTCTAAAAGAGCCGATTTTGTTTTGAGCCAGAACCAGAACCTGATCCAGGATTTTTTATGGATTTGTTCACACTGTGAGAGCAAACTTTGATGTTTATTTGTAAAAAAAAAAAAGTAAGTTATGGAAGTCAATAGATAAAATTAAGCTTATTTGGTTGAGAAATATTTCTGAATATTTACGATTATAACTGCATTGTGAAAAGAGGCTCTTATTATTAATATTTTATTCTATATTTTTAGAATTCTATTTTCATTTCATCTGCTTATCATTTTATTAATAATATTCTGTCCATGCCACAACTTTTTATAAAAAGGTCCGAAGAATAAAATGAGTTGGTTTCTTTATTGTCCTTGGACAATTTCCAGATGCTCATCAGAATGCATTTTGGTTCTGATCCGGTTTTATTTTTGATAAGTTCAAGTCCCTATTTGCTCCTGGATACGACTCACGCCTTACCCCCATCAACTTAATAATTTGTTATAATATTATAATAATCTGTCCATTTTCCACTCATTCCAAGTCCAACTACTCCATTTTAATACCTAAAAAATGTAAAAAAAACTTCAAATATATCAAGAAAAAAATCACAGATCAATCACCATACCTTAAATATGTAATAATGTGTCTCTTTTTTCACCGAAAAAGGTAAAAATGAATGCTTAAATAACAATGTTGGTGAATGTTTGCACCCTTCCATATTTAAATATGGATTGTTTCTGCTGGTTGAAGGTAAATGAAGTGAAAAATCTGCGGGGTCACCAGAGTCAAACTGAGAGAACGACTCTCTGGGAGCAGCTCTTCATCACCCTAAACGTTTTTAATTACATGTGCGGAGCGCAAAAACTTTCAAACTAAATCCTGACAGGAGAAACACTTCCAGACGAAATCTCACAAACAGAATATCAACAACTCCACATAATTGACAGCTGCATCCATTTGCTCCCCTCCAATCCCCCTCCGCCTGCTTTTCCCCACTCTGTTCTTCCAACACCATTTCCTCTTTTAATTATCCCCCAGCAAAAAGATGGAGCACATCAGACGCGGCGCGGTAAATCCCGGCCCTGGCACCGGCTCATAGTGGCTCCCGCGTCTGGCAATCCCGATAGAGGCTGCGCGCTGGCGGGGACAAGAGAGGGAGGGCGCCTGGAGATTTTCTGACGGAAAGAATGGAGAGGATGATCTCTCAGCAAAAGAGAGGTCCTCATTCTACTCCCGGCGTGGGAGGCTGTTTTTCTTTTTTGGCGAGTGCTTTCCACGTTTCCAGCACCAGATTAGCCGGTCCTCGGGAGCGGAACTCACACAGACCCCTTGTTTACACCTGGGTACGAGAGTTTTTGTGCAGAAAAGAGAGCAGCTAGCAAACGCGGCGCCGCTCCTATCTCCGCCTGCACACGAGCCTCATCGTACGGGGTCAGGAGCGCCACCGCGCAGAGATGATTTTTATTCTCCTCTGACCTGAAATGTGTTTTACCGAGCGAATCCCGCATTCTAATTAAGCATCAGCTGCACGTTTCTCCTCTGGAAGCCTGGGAGATGAAAAGTTAGCGAGCGCCGGGGTTGCTATCTGTCAAAGTTTCTCCCTTCTCGGTGGGGCGCACATCAATCACAGGGGTCCCCAGCAGACAGACGTTCTGCGGGCTAATGGTGGCGTCATCTCCCACGCGTTTTACGGCGATTGCACAACCAGAACCTCGGACACAATGGAGCTGCAGATCCGGCCCCCCCCCCACTCTGCTCCCCTCTCCTTTCCTGTTCTTCCATCATTCCGAGATGAAGAGTGGATTGCTCCGCAGCGGGTAGCTTTCTTCTCCTCCAGGGGGAACTGAGGAAGCAGGCGAGGGCCTCTGTGATGTTCCTCTCCCTTCAGGGTGGGGAGGAGATGTCTTGTAGCACAGCTAAAGATGATCATTTGAGAGCCTGTGAAACAAGGTTCCCCTCTGGAAGCTGCAGAGACGTGGAGGGAGAACGGGTTCCGACTAATGAGGGAGAGGTTAGCCCATGTTCCACTTAATCACGCGTTCTGGCGTTAGACATCTCATTAACAGACAGGGACAATTATTAAACTCCCGTTGTTTCTCTGACAACTCGCTCATCAGAGACACGTTTACGATAAGATGCCGTCAAAACTCAGAAACGACCTCCATGAAGTCTTTTTTCTTTTCTTTCTCACATTATCATAGTAGGTTTTACTTTACAGCTTTGCAAGGTTCCTCGTTAGCCACCAGAACAGTTCTGGCCCGTCGAGGACTGGACTCCAGCAAAGATCTCTGATCTCAGCTGTGGCATCTGGTACCGAGACGTTAGCAGCCGGTCCTTTAAGTCCTGGAACCTGTAAGGGCCGCTTCCAGGGATCAGACCTACAGATGCTGGATTGGATTGAGATCGGGGGGATCTAGGGGGCGAGTCAACACCTTGAGCTGGTTGTTGTGTTCATAAAACAAGTCCTGAACCATTCCAGAACCACTCCTGCAGTGGGTCAGGGAGAACCATCCTGCTGGAAGAGACCACTGCCATCAGGGATACTGTCTCAATGTTTAGGTAGGAGCTACTATTCAAAGGAACACCCACATGAATGTTAGGACCCAAAGGTTTCCCAGGAGAACATGCTTCAAAGCATCGTAGCTTGTCTTCTTCCCACAATGCTTCCTGGTGGCATCGCTTCCCCACTAATGAGTTGAATGTTGGTGTTTTCAGCAGTGGACAGGTGTCAGCAAGGTCACTCTGACCGGTCAGCTGGACGCTGTGATGTCACTGTGTGTTCTAACACTCTCTATCAGAACCAGCTTGAAGTTTTTTAGCCGTTTGTGCTACAGACTACAGGCTAAAACGGCACGAGATTAGTGCGAGGAAGAACTTGAGTCCAATTAAGTCCTTAATTTGTGAAAATGAATCGACTCGAAGAAAATTTTCATATTTTAGTCTAATAGTTCATATTTCATTCACCAGATTCGATTAGGAGGATTGCTTTTACAGTGCAGGGGATTGGGGGCTTTTTGGCGATATACCCTTGCTGTCAGGGATGATAGCATAGATCTAGTTTCCGCCTGGAGTAAATATTTGTTGTGGAAACTTGCAGAACAAAACAACATGTCGTCTGATAATCCGCAACAATTAAATTTCACGCTGTGATGAAAGGATATCAATGATCTACTTATGTCACAGAGAGAGAGAGAGAGAGAGAGAGAGAGAGAGCGAGAGAGAGAGCGAGAGCAAGAGAGAGAGAGCAGCTTCACACACGAGAGCCGAGGGGATGAGCGATAAAAGCTCAGCGATGAAACAGAGTCATGCGGCCCAAATACAAAACCAGCAGCACCAACATAATGGCCATTGTGTTTTTTTGTCTTTCTGCACAGTTGAAGCTGCAAAACAGCAAAGTGGAGCGAGGGTGAGGCCTTCATCACGATGAAAGGTTCGCGGATGAGACTGAAACTTTCTGGAAACACGACTCTTTCCGGCTTTTTCCCCCTCAATCAGAAGCCAAAGACTGGAATCCAAACATCAGATCACTCAAACGTACATGTGTCCAGCCCTCAGGCCGCATAGGCAAAAACAGACGGCAGACGACTGTAGATCCCATGACACTACACAAAATCAAACTTTAATTAAACAAAGTAAAAGGAAAAAAAAATAAATAAATCGTAAAATCATAATATCACAAAATCAAATAAAAACGTATAAAAATAACAATACATATAATAAAATAATATATTAACTAGTAAATACATATAGAAAAAAATAATAATAAAATTGATCTATTTGTTATAATCCTGAAATATAATAAATAATGTACAAAGGTGACAATAAATAAAATAAAATGTGAAATAATAACAATATATGTCAATTATACTGATTAAATCTAAAAGATATGAATAATAAAATAAGCAATTATTTAAAAAATACATATAAGAATAGAAATAGTGTATATGGACAATAATAAATAAAATAAATCATGAAAAATAAAAATGATATATTAATAATTATGCGAAAGCTGCATCCACAGTACTAATAATGTTTTTTTTTCCCATGCTGATGGAAAATCAGGTGAAACAAATGCAAAACAAAGTTTCTGCATCGGGACCTTCACGCAAAAGTGGGAAGCTGCTAAATGACTGAAGAAGACGAGGACTAGTATGAAAAAACAAACAAATATGAAAATGACTCCGTGCAGCTCGTATAGTCAAAGCCACAAATATACCCATATTCAAATGTCATTCACATCATTTGCATTGACTTGAGTGAAAAATGTGTGTGTCTATGGCATAAAAACCTAAAACTGCATTCACACCGAACATGACGCAAATGTCCTGCGCCGCGTGATTTTCGCACAAAGTCAACGCAAAGCCGCTGCTAGATGCAACAAATCGTGGAAATTCCTGTTTCTCATCTCATCCACAGCTAAAGTCTATCGCAAAAAAATTCTCAACCAAGAACGTAATGTTTTAAGTCGTACCATTCAAGTATCCTGGCGTGAAATCTAGTCTAGTTCCATAGCTCTGTAGTTCCATTGCTACCCAGATGTGTGCCGCCGCAGCTTTGTTAGATCCTAAAACTAGTCCTGATCTGCAATGATGCTGCCATGACGCCCCGGATATGTTCACCCCCCCCCATTCCGTTAGAGACGGGCTGAGTAGACGGAATATTACATTTCGGGTGAATGCAACTTTAAACTCTCACATACTTCCCAGTCAACCAAACTGTCAAATAAGAAAATCATGACAAGTATTTATTTTTTAGACTGACAACTCTGTACACTATGAACGCTTTGTTGTTTTTGTGAGGCCGCGTACCTACAGGGCCTTTTGTGTGGCATTTCAAAAGGCTGCTTACCAAGGTCAGTTCTGGGGGGAGAGAGGCGGGGGGGGGGGGGTGAATTCTATAGGTAAACACTAGTAGGCAGGAGAAAAGTTCCCTGCATGCTGTGGGACAAAGGAAACAGTCGTTAGCATCTGAAAAGGTAAAGGGTGGTGTTCCCTGACGTGTCAGAGGCCTCATCGTCGGTGGGTGAGTATAAAAAGACCTGCAAGTGTGTGATTGACGCAAAGCATCCACAGTCCTGCCTACCGCAACCATGGGAAAGGTATGAGCTCGTGTAGACACGCTTGGAAAAAGTTGTTTTTTTCCCGGGTGAAACCCACATAGGGTGATTATTTGGTTCACAAAGATGGCTCCTCTACTGTCCGTTCATAACTCCTGCAAATGTTCTCTCTCCTTTTCAAGATCATCTTCTACGAAGGCCGCAACTTCCAGGGCCGTCACTGGGAGTGCAGCAGCGACTGCATGGAGACCTTCAGGCACTTCAACTGCTGTAACTCCATCCGTGTGAGCGGCGGTCAATGGGTGGCCTACGAGAAGCCCCACTACATGGGCTACCAGTACATCCTCGGCCCCGGAGAGTACCCCGACTACCACGCCTGGATGGGCTTCAACAACTGCGTCCGCTCCTGCCAGATGTTCTCCCCTGTAAGTCAATCAAGCAGACGGGCATTGGTAGTCCCCCCCATCGCCGCTGCCACTCACCTTGCACATCAAACGCTGCTTTAGAAACAGGTGTCAATCACCGGCGTTTGATGTCATTTACAGAAACTCAGGCGGCTTAAAAGTCTCTGTTGCAAAGCCCACAAGGAGAATCAGTCAGCTATGGAGAGGAATACAACAAGCCCCCCCCCCAAAAAAAAAAAATACGGCGCCTACATTCTAATTCCGTTAGTCAAGTTGAGGGGTTTCGGCACATTAGGGAGGAAAAAACTAATTCTGTCATCTCGTCTGTGCTCAGTGTAATCACCTGAATTTTAAGGCTCTCTAGGTTCACGCGGAGAATAATCTTGTCCCGATTTGCTTCACAGTACAGAGGATCCTTCCGGATGAAGATCTACAACCGGCCCGACATGATGGGTCACACGATGGAGTTCACGGATGACTGCCCCAACGTCTACGAGAAGTTTCGCTTCCGTGACATTTACTCCTGCAATATCATGGAGGGTTTCTGGATCTTCTACGAGCACCCCAACTACAGGGGACGCCAGTTCTTCCTTCGCCCCGGAGAGTACAGGGCCTGTGGCGAATGGGGCTGCCAAAACCCCAGTGTGGGCTCCTTCAGGAGGATGAGGACTCCCATGTAAACTATGTGCAATTCCAATGAAAAATTAAAAGCTTCAAAAAAACAATGAGCCTTGTTTTGCTTATTGCCCCCCGCTGACGTGAGTCTGAGGGGTTTATGGGGCTGGTGGCAGTTCTTTAATAGTTTGTTTGAACAGATCTTACTGGAAGTTTGTGGAAAGGTGGACTGTTGAAGGGAAAAGTCGATTTTGAAGCGTATTTGGAAGATAGGGTCACGGATCCCGCTATGCTGATGACATCATCCTGTCACCACAGTAAGATTTGGGACAGGTTATCTATATCTACTCATTTAGCAGAGGTATGCGCCCTCCGATTGTGTCATAGGTGTCGTTAATTTTTTCGATGTTGCGAAGGATTACTCAAAAGGTTTGGGATGGATATCAGCTAAATTTTCTGGAAAGGTGGGTCCGGACGTTCGGAACAGGTGACCAGAATTTTAGGCATAAGAAGTTTTTTGCACCTTTCACCTGCCTCTAAGAGGCTCGGCATAACATAATTTCTCTTCCAGATAGAACCTTGTGAGAAATCATTTAAAGACATCATTGTCGTTCTCAGCTCGTCAGGGACACAAGGGCGGGTCATGGCATCAACATAGTAGGAAGAACGAAAAAATGAAGCCTGATCTACATTCATTTGTTTTGTGTAGGTATGCTCTCTCGACTTATTCAATCGGTTAAATGTGTTTGTAGGCAAGATAACTCCGATTAGAACAAAACCTTTTGGAAAACTGGGTCTGGATGCGTGGAACAGATGATTAGATGTTGAGGTCCATCCAGAAGATTATATGCCTCTTACTATGATGACACCATGACCCTCTCCCTATTCTGACCCTAGTCAGCTGGTATGACTTTATCACGCAGTTCTTTAAATTCACGAAACGCCAGTGTCATGCCAACCAGAGACAGAACATGGCGGTTCATGACGTGGCTATAGTAGGATTTGTACATTTGCATGGCAGAGGTGTGTCGTCTCAGAGAGCCCGCAAGTTTTCAAACAGGCAAACAAGAACTTCTTGAGGCGTAACTCAGTCCTCGCAGTCCGTGTCCGGGCTTTCACAACCAATAAAGGCAAATGTTGCAACTATCATTGTGGTGCTGAGAGAAAGTGCAGCTGTGTGCAGCCGGGTTTTCTGTAGACAGCTTTAGCAGAGACAAAAAAAGCGGCCCGCTGACGCCCACCAGACCCGTCCCTCGATAGAGCGCACTGTGCTGACACGACAAAGCTTTGTCTCACATTTGCAAAGCCCTGATCCCAGCAGGGTCTATAAAGAGGCCCGGTACCGGCCAACATCTGATCCGGTCTGAGCTTGGCACAGTAGCAATGGGCAAGGTAAGTGTGCAATTTGAAGTCTATCAAGCAAAGGCAACTTTTCATTTATCTTCTGGGATGAATAACTTTTGTAACATAAAATGCTAAAAACCGTAATCAAACAGTCGGTTTAAGGTTAGTAACAAAATAAAACACGACAAACAACGTCAACTTGTTATATTAATGTTTTTTTTCTTCCAATGTGGAAAGTAAAACTGGAGAAATCCTTCAAAAATAAGAAAAAGTAATCCAATTACAGTTCAGTAAAGGTAATGAAATATAAGTAATCCATCATGTGCTCAAAATAAGAATAAAAATAGTCTCTTAATAGCTGAAGTATTGTGAAGGTTATATCTACGTCCACATAACTACTACTAATAACACAATATAGATTATTTTTCTCAGATTAGATTGGGTCACCTTGAAACAGTCAGTATGTACCCCTTTTTTTTTGCTTCAGTCATCTGTGTCATGAAAATATTTGGAGAAGACTCATGGCTTTCAAACTGAAATAGAGGAGCCAGAAGAGGAATGATGACATTTTAATCTGGAAGATGAAATAGAATACAAAATTGCATCTCTTTCAGATCATTGAGGAAATTCTGAGAGAACTGCATGGTCACTGTATATTCAAATTATAAACATGGACAGGACGCAGTACTTGGATTGATTGGTTGTTGTGAGTAGGTTTTGGAGAAAAACGTTAATTTGTATTTGACATCAAAATCAACAAACAACCAACCACCTGGATCTTCAGTTATGTTGAGGGGTAAAAACTGGGAATGAGTCCCTTCTGGATGGTAATGTGAAGGTAGCCAATCAGAAGCCTTCGGGCACAAGATGTGCCGCAACCCTGTTTTCCCATTTGACAATAATGGCACAAATACACAAATATAACTATAGTATAACTAAATATACACAAATATAACAATACGACAAATAGAAGGTGGAGTTAGATGAGCTCAAAACCTCCCGCTCGCCCATGTGACGGAGGAGGAACTCCTTCCTAGCGTGTGCTGATTTGTCTCCGGTTCTTCCGTGTGCAGATTATCTTCTACGAAGACAGGAACTTCCAGGGTCGTCACTATGAGTGCAGCAGCGACTGCCCCGAGATGCAAAACCACTTCAGCCGCTGCAACTCCATAAGAGTGGAGAGCGGCTGTTGGGTGGCCTACGAGAAGTCCAACTACGGCGGCTACCAGTACATGCTGCAAAAGGGCGAGTACCCCGACTACCAGCGCTGGGCGGGCTTCAACGACTGCATCCGCTCTTGCCGTATTGTTCCACCTGTGAGTGTTAGCTCGACTTTAACCTTACTTAAACTACAAATTGTTCTATTGAATCAGGTTTAGGTTTGACCCACCTTTCTCTAAGCACCATCTCTTCCTCCCTAGTATAACGGGAACTACAGGATGAAGATCTTTGAGAGGGCCGACTTTGGGGGCCAGAATCTGGAGCTACTGGACGACTGTCCTGATCTGCATGAGCGTTTCCACACCCGTGACATCTCCTCAGCCAATGTGATGGAGGGCTACTGGATGCTCCACGAACACCCCAACTACAGGGGACGCCAGTACTTCCTGCGTCCTGGAGAGTACAGGAGGCACAGTGAGTGGGGAAGCACCAGCCCCACCTTCGGCTCTCTGAGACGGGTCACCGATCTCAACTGATTCCCACATTTGTGTCCATCCTCTTGTTTCCTTATTGCTGATGCTGTTCCAGCGTGGTGGTGCTCCTCAGGTTGGGTGGAGCTGGGGTTGGGTTGCTTTGCATCGTTGGGTGAAGTTCCTCACCAACTCAAGCAATGCTCACAGTAGATAGTGATCTTTTCTTTTTTTTTTATTTGGTCGCCCCACAGCAACTGGTCCCCCAACCTCTTGTCCTACTGGAATCACAATAAAGGAAAACTTGATGAAAGCCAATTAAAGGGAGCCTTTGTTATTTTTCTATTGATGACTACAGCTGTCACTTAGAGAGAATCATGGGGATATGATAAATCTGAGTTCTATTTTTTTCTCTTTAGTATGGTAATTGAACTTTCATCAGGGCAACAGATTTGGATGTGGAAGTGTAACCACTTAGGTCCTGGTAAGACCCAGAGTTTGCCGTGATTCTGTCATCCCACATACACAAAGAGCAGAAATATCAAGGAAACAGAAGCTTAGTCTTTGAAGTGGGATATTAAAGAGCCAAAAAGGGTATCTGAGGATGAGCGTGTAGCAGTCTTTATGAGATCACATGGTACGGAGTAAGCGCATTGGGTCTATGAAAGATGCCCATATTAGATTCACATCACAGAGCCGATGGCAGCTCAAAGAGCCGGAGTCAAAGTGGCCTGGTATTAGCCCCGAGCATCAAGCTCTCTCAGAACAAAAAAACAAAACCCAGTCCACATCCCTGCTCATGCATTTTTTATCAGCCCAAGATTCTCAACCCTTTCAGAAATAAATATCAATTATTGAAATTGTTAATTAGACGCTGCGTAATTGGCAAAGATACACATAAATAAATAAGTCGGACCATTAATTATTGATTTAACAAAAATTGGAGCCCGGCAGGGAACGTATTTGAGAGTTTCAAGATCAAGCACACCAAGAAATATGAGTTTGGGCCTTGAGTAATGTCCAATTAAAGGACTGTCAAGCTTTGTTGAACGCGTCCAGCGCTTTGCCCTCATCATCCTTTTTATATCTGCGGACAACAATACCCAGAAGCCAACACAACGTCAACAGGGTGCATGATGGGATAGATAGGCTGGGGTCCGGGGGAAAGATCTCAGATATGAGATGAGAGGGGAATTAAAGGCTGCCAGGCTTCGGCCGTGACTGGAAGTTAATTTAAAGGCACAAAGGGTCGATAGCCTGGACTATAACCAGATTCAAGAAAGAAGCCCCTTACCCAGAAGTCTGTGCTGTGACGGTTTAAAGTTAGCAAACTCAAAATAAAGAGAACAGGGAAGAAAAAGAACCTATAATGTGAGCAGACAGCATCCATCATGCACGATACGTGTAAATAGTCAGGAAATGGGCAACATATCTCTCTACCTTTTGAAGTAGTGCGTTGATTATTAAAATTTATAGCATGAACACGATTTTCTTCAGAAAGAGTTTGTTAGAGAGAAATATGGGTGGAGATGGGGGAAAAAAGTCTTAAATTGACAGAAACAGTGGAATATTTGAATAAAACTGTTATTAATCTTGATTAAATGTCCAAAATGAGTGACAAAATGTTGCTCTCCTTTCACCAAGTTGTATTGAACACTAGATTAAATACATTTATATGAGATATTATTGATTATATAGATATATATTAAAATTGCTGTCTGAGACGTCTAACCTAGCCTGTCCCTCTGATGGGCTGGTTTCTAATCCTGTCCACCCTCGACCCTCGTTGACCCTGAAAACATCTGAACATCCTTCTTCAACAGAAAAAGAGAACAGCAAAGAAAAATAAGCTGAAATCTGTACAAACAGCCTCCATAATGCATTATGAGTTATGTATATGGTTTAATTAAGGTTGTGAAGGGTTCGCATTGCAGAGCCTCTGGGGGTCAAAGGGCAACATATTCTATTAAAATCAGCTTTTAAAGGTACTTGCATACAACATAAAACCCGAGTTTTTTAATATTAAAACTATTAACACGGGTTTCTTTAGGATATAATTTAAATTTCTTTAACAGGAATGTGTAGAGATAAAAATAAAAATGTATTAAATTGACAGAAGCAGTGGGACATTTGATTAAAATGGAAAACAAATGTGTAATAAATGTTTTATATAAGAAAATGTTGCTCAACATTCGCCAGATGTTAGAGATACTATTGAACAAAACAATATCTTCTTCAACAAAAAGAAAACAATCAACAATGGACTCATGCTGTTTTACCTGACAGCAAGGGTGTACCCCTGAAAAGCCCCCTATCCCCTGCATTGTACGAACAATAACCCAGTTTGAACTCCTCAATTTAAAAATGACTTTATATCCAAAAACATTGTATTTGTAAAAAAAAAGAGAAGAAAGCTCCCCCTACGGAGTAAAATATGAATTATTAGAATAAAATTAGGGTATACACAAGTCAGATCTCCTAGCATCAATTCATAGGCACCAAATTTGGACTAATTCTGAACGGTTGAGAAATTATTGGCTAAAAACATTTGGAGATAAGTATTCCATAATATCCCCGACTTAAAACAAAACTTACTTAAGTATCATGGATAACATCTTCTCAGCATTAGAGATGTGCAAATCAAATTTGGTGATAAAATATTGAACACTTTACGAGTTATGACCCTGAACTCCTCTACTGAGACGGATCCAGTTCACACAACGGGATGAACTGATTTGTAACCATGGGAACGGAAAAATATCCTTCAGTA
This sequence comes from Lophius piscatorius, assembly GCA_009660295.1. NCBI lineage: Eukaryota > Metazoa > Chordata > Actinopteri > Lophiiformes > Lophiidae > Lophius > Lophius piscatorius. The sequence goes on along the minus strand of VRLP01004253.1, from coordinate 1,656 downwards.
TTGAAAAGCAACGCTTTATGTTATGTAGAAAGATATTGAAATAAATAATATCAGAGTTATACACAATAAATAAAAAACAAGATGGACTCATAGACGAGTCGGAACCGGATTTGTTCACGTAAGGTTAGAGAAACGCGATTGTTGCAACCGCATTTAAAAGTTTGTCTAGAAGTGAAATGGTGTTTTTCTGCTGCTCGCTTGCATTCAGACATGAAGACAAGACACCTGCTGTGAGTCGGTACTCACACTGGGTCGCCGCTTATCGCTAAAATACAAGTATTAAAGTAATTACAGATTTTGCCAGTAAAAATCTCCCATTTCTCAACAGGAAGTAGAACAAACAGCATCTGGGTGTGACAAACTTGCACCTGTTAATCTGCCGTTAGTGTGAAAACAACTTTGAAGCATGCGATACTGTGAGAACACAGTTCTGTGCATCAAACGGGTGGAACTCCGTGTCCCCAGATCGTTCCGTCTCTACCTCATTTAGACGTCGCTCCACACATAAAAAGGACACGAGAGTGAGATCCGAGTTTTGTCTCTGCAGCTTCATCTCTGAACCCTTTGGACTCGGTGATGGGAGGCTGATTGAAGGGTAAGTAGTGCGTTTTGGAGAATGAATTCTTTAGATGCTAGAGGAGAAAGAAAGAGAACCAAGAACACAGGATTCCATTATTAGTCTCAGTTCTTCTTCTCCCTCTTTTCATTTCTGATGGCTGGATAATTAAACCTCTGTAGTATTGTCTTCCATCTTCTTTGCCCCACTTCCAGCGCAGAGAATTCCCCCATGGGCAACTTTAAAAAGGCCCTTTTTTTAGACATCTGTTTTTCACATCAGTACGATTCTCTTTCTCTCTCTCCCCCATTAATTTGTGTTCTTTGTGGAAGTAGAAACAGGACGGAGACGAGCGAACGTGTAAAAACACTTTTTACACGCAGAAAAGAAGCAAAAGGAAAGTATCAAAAAAATGTTTCCGATATATAATTTTTTCATTCTGCTATTAGACAATCGTTAAGTGGGCATTGCGTGACACGAGGAAGGAGCTGAGAGGCCTGAGTGTTCATTTGAAAGCAGTCGTGTTCGCCCCTCAAGCTTGAAGCAGGCAGCTTGTCAATTACCGTTCCCGCTCTGATGGAGGGGGGGGGGGGATTTGCCGCCATGAGGAACAAACGGGGGAGTGGCGAAGCTGGCAACAACCATCCATTGAATGGAAAACGGTAAATAAAATGCATGCAGACACACAGTTTCCTTAAATGGTTATAAAACAAAAAGGGTTTGAAATGTTTTGTCTTGCAATTTTTTAGGGTTTTGGTCCATGTGTGAAACTATCGGCACCAGCGTCCCATTACTTCTTTTCCTGTAAGCGGGTCCAGACTGGTTACTGGGCGAGAGGCGGTTTAAACCCTGGACAAATTCATTTCAGTACCGACACATAAAGATAGGCGATCATTCACACCTGTGAATGGACTGGTGACGCTGAACTGCCCGTAGGTTTAAATCTGAAGTCAGTGGGAGACGAGATGGAGATCTAAATATAAAAAATGTGAATAGCTTAAATAAACCCAAATCAAATATCAGTATCATTTATAAAATCATTTTTATATCTTTACTGGTTAAAATACATTATTGAAATTAAGATTATGCTTCAACAGCGA